>QQSS02218615.1:10197-22841 GCA_003687565.2 Craspedacusta sowerbii
TGCAAGTTTGCATGAAACCTCCCGTGATTATGCAAGTTTGCATGAAATCTCCCGTGATTATGCAAGTTTGCATGAAACCTCCGGTGATTATGCAAGTTTGCATGAAATCTCCGGTGATTATGCAAGTTTGCATGTAACCTCCCGTGATTATGCAAGTTTGCATGAAACCTCCCGTGATTATGCAAGTTTGCATGAAACCTCCCGTGATTATGCAAGTTTGCATGAATTCTTGTGACGTTTTGGATAAGCATGTCTATCATACTTGTCGTGTTCAGATTGAACTGCTTCTACTTCGCGGACTTTTCGAGCCGGATGGTCTATACTGCATGGCTTTTGCTGACTGCATGGACTACGAACTGTCGGAAAGAGCGTATCAGCTACTCAAAGAGTTTATGCTCCGTGCTGCCAAGCAAGGTTGGTCTTGGTTTGTTTATGTGTTAAGTGACACGGTCTTTCCTTTTGTTAGCTCCACCGCTGATATTCTTTGGGGGGCGGTAAACCTATTTGTTTTTTTGGAGTAGCTTCCATGAACAAGTGGGCTCGGCACGCCCTTATTACTTGTGGTTGTTGTGTTTAATTTTAGCGAAGCAGTGCTCACTTGTGGTTTTATGTGCAGCCGAAAATGAGAGCAACTCGTACATCATCTCTGCTCTTAGCAGCTATAGGCGCCGATGTGGTGACTGTGAGCGTCGCGAAGTTATTCATAAAATGTTGTGGAGCCGGATTTGTCATAAGATTCCTGATGCGGAAGAGATCCAATATGCAGCTTGTGCTGACGTGGAAGGGTAATGTAGCTTTATATGTGGTAGTGCAAGTTCGAGTGTGTATTTCGTATTTACGTGCTGCCGCGCACATTGCCAACATATTTTTTGGTTAAGACACATGTGAGTGCTTTTAAAACATTTTCTTGATCAGTCTGGTATATAAAGATTACTGCTCATCGCGGATGCCTACTTGCTGGCGATATAAAATCATTTTCCCCCCTCATCCATTCAATTCGAAAGAAAAACAGGGCACTGCCTTTGACAGTAGCGTAGAACGAAAAACGAACGCATGGGATTTATAGTTTACGCTATAGATTACCCTGTTAATTGCATTTTATTCTTGAAAGAAGATTTATCCAGTCATAGGTGGCGCAAGCCCGATCGATTAAAATTTGTATCTCGTGGTGTTTGTAGTCTGGACTGAAGTCTGTCGTTTCGATTGCTCTGGCAGTCTCGTTGATAACGCTCTCACTCTTTCCCGATTTCTGGTTCGTGGGTATTATAGCTGGCAGTCCGACACCGAAGCTTGAGTGCTTGATCCTTCGTTTGTTTTTCTTGGTATCCTGGTGGCTGCACGTAGTTGTCGCAGAAATTAACGTGTTTTTAAACTGCTCATAATTGCATTGATTTCGAAGTGTAACTTTTTGCAGGTTCGAAGTTCGAGTTATAAAGTCTCAAAGATCTGGAATGGGAAAGTCTTTGTACGTAAAGAGCGTTGGAAGCAAATTAGAGAAGCTGTTGAGTAATTCTGCTTCGTACAGAAGTAAAGTTGATAAATGTGAAAAGAAGGACACCATTGTAGTTGTACCTGTGTATGAGCTAGCAACCGGCGTCGACAGAGTTGTTGAATCTTTAATGGAGTTTGAATTGGTTCCAGAGAATCAATTTCCCCGTATTTACCATCTAGACATATCCCCAAACGTAAGACCTTTCTAGCTTTTTAAAAATATTTATTGTATTTGGTATGGTTTTTCCATAAGCACGCAGCAATTTTCGAGGTGCTGATGTATGCAGTAGTTGTGTTACGATAATTTGTGTCTTTTTAGAAATCCTACTAGTCTTACTACTCTTACTACTTGCTAGTCATATTTTTGGTTACCGTTGTTTATTTTCAAAATGTTCTCGAGATGCACTTGATAGGTAAGGGTAAGTATCCTTTAGCTCTATGCGATCGCCTTGGTGGCTTATTCCTGCTGTGTTCTGATACTGCGCCGTCCATTTTGCTCTCCTTTAGGCGTCCGTTAAATTCTAGACACCCTTGCAAAAAATAATAATAATAATGATAAATAAAACGTTAGCACTAAATCTGAAGTAAATAGAATGATTAGCCAAGTTAGCCATGGTAATGCGAACAGCTGCGATGTAATTGTAATTTATGAGTCGGCTGGCTTGTTGTATCTTCGTAAGTGAACCAGTTATAGAGCCTTAATCCTTTCGAGCGTTTATGGGATGCCTGTCTTTGGTTTGTGTAGGTTGTCCATGGCTTAGATGCGTTCATGTTCAATCTGCTTGTTCTGGGAACAGTTCAAATGCAAAACGGAAAGGTGTGGCGTCGAAGAAAGGAGGATCTGTACATGATCGAAATGACTAATGCGATGATAAAGGATGTAAGTTGTAAAGTTAACGAAGACATTGGTGATTTGATACAGTTATTATCTGATCATGTAAACGTAACCTTTTAGTTTTCGTAGATGCTTTTAATTCCCTGTGAACCCTTTCTCTTCCTTACGTTCTTTTTTTTATCTGGTATCAGCCAGCAACACTTAATGCCTTTTTGAAGACCTGTTCTGTTTTGGAGATCTTGGAAAGCGACAAAGGTCTCACGAGTAGGAATGCTTATGGGTCATGGCGCAGCTTATGGCGTTTGAGTGACATGGCTTGCAGTGGTGATCTTGGTTGTAGTAGCAAATCTCCCAAGGAGGCATTTGAAGGATGAAGAGATGAGGTTTTAATTAAAACAGCAGTTGGGAACAGGTCTGTAAGCCCATACAAATAGGGAAACTCCATTTTAAATTTTGGGTCGTCTGTGGAAATGGAATCGGGTAAATATTCCCTTACCGAAACGCGGATCTTCAACCGCTTCGATTCGTGAAATTCGCATTAACGCGACTGAACACACAGACTTCGGCAAGAGCTCTGGGAAGAGTTCTTCTTTCTTTTTAACCGTGTAACGCTATGGAATCTGGTTGCCAGGTGATATGGTTTGGTGACCAGGAAGCAACACTCTTTCGTCGTGTCCGCAGCGCTCATGTAGGTCCTTGAAAACCCGATCGAAAGGTTCGTTTTCGCGTCTGTTGGTGCAGATAATCGCAGCAGGTCGCCACGGTGAGACGATGTAACTGTGTAGCTGTAAAGTTGGACGGCGGCGAAATGGATACGTAACTTTGGGAAACATTTAGAAAGAGTCGGAAACGATGCTTAATTGACCAAAGGAAACGGCAGGGAGAAAGTCTTGCGATTCTCTGTGATCTTTTTGTAGACCAGCCCCTATGCACGCTGCTTCACTCTGCAAGACGAGGGCTGAACTTAGCTCCTCGGAACCGCGGGTGCATCCGAGTTCCGGGAAGTCCAAGTGGAACATTAAAAAAAAAATTATCGAGCGCACTGGTAATTGTAGCGGATGAATTGCGTCCTTTTGTATAAATTACGGTTCATCTTGATCTGAAGGGGTCTGTGGTATGTTGAGCCCAGCTAGATCTTCGAGCGATGCAATAACGTTTACATCCGGGACGCTGCAACGTATGTTGATGTTAAATCGCTTCGGCGGGAGGCGACTGGTCTGGGTCGAGCTTGACACGCGAGCCTAAGCGCTCGAAGCAAAGTGAATTTTATATATTCTACGTGTGTCGTCTTAATAATTAGCCTCGCTACTATCTTGTGGACTATGACTGAGCGCCTCAAAGTCAGAAGCCTGGCAAGAAAGCGACGATAATTTTCCTCGGTCGTTCCTGCGTGCCTATGTACCGATACGTTTAAGAACGACTGAGGTGCTGCAATGTTCAAGTGTCAACTGCCGCAAGAGTGCCGAGTACCCTTGCGAGTACTTGGTTCTCGTGCTGCTAGCCAAAAATTCGTGTTATTCTGGTTAATTACCATCTAGCCACACCTTTGCCATCCATGTACGGTGGCATCCTCTTGACGTACGTTACATTTTTTTGCTTATTTTCTTCATGACTTCGTTTTTGTTTATGAAGTTTCTTCGTACTGTATCAGAATAGGAAACTTTGTGGTATATTAAGCTACGTGACCAGTTGTATCACTTCGAGTGGTTTGGTCTATTGTTACGTTATGTCCTTAGAAAGCCAGAGTTAACTGTATGGCCGGCGGTTTAGCAGGAAGCACGTTGTGAAAGATTGTTTAGCATGAAGTATGGCCATCCGGTCCTATGATTCTGCCAACTTTTTTTCATTCTTGTGCGGTTGAATCATTCTGAAAAGTGGCTACCTTAAAGTTTTCTTTGTATTGTAGAAAAATGTCGACAAAAGTGTTGTGCTGGGTATGTTCCCTACTGTCACCTGCCAATCTCCTTTAAAAGTCTTGGACTTTTTACGGAATGGGATACCAGGTAATGTTAACAAGGCATCTGTTAAACTGTGTTTGCTCTGATATACTAGCTGGATCGATTATTTGATATTTTTAAACAAACGACTTGGCACGGCGCTAAAGCTACCTCGAGCAAGATTGTATGCCTCTAGAGTTTGACATGGAGATCACCATCGACTCAACAAGCAAGTGCCCATAAACTCCGGCTCCTCAATTCCGCAAGTTCGCAGTCGCACATGTCGGGCCTGGGCGGCATTTTGGATTTATTTTTTG
Source organism: Craspedacusta sowerbii (assembly GCA_003687565.2). Lineage (NCBI taxonomy): Eukaryota > Metazoa > Cnidaria > Hydrozoa > Limnomedusae > Olindiidae > Craspedacusta > Craspedacusta sowerbii. The sequence continues at coordinate 14,778 of QQSS02218615.1, forward strand.
TTCGGCTTAGGCTGGCTTATGTTATTTTTAGATTGCTGCTTTTTTTAAATTTCTAATTATTTGATTGTAAATGATTGTTTCCTAATCTAAGGTTATTTATGATGTACATCAGTCATTTACTGTTGTCTTTCAGACAATCAAAAGCTGAGTCCGTTATTCAATGCGACTGAATTTAAGAACCTTCCTAATCAACGGGTCTTTCAGTATTTGGATCTTTACACCAATAATCCCAGCAGTGTGAATACGTTTACGTTTAACCCAAGTGTCGCCCGTATGGACATGCAGCTGTGTTTGGAAACTTTGATCAGGTACCAGTTGGATTTCTTGCATCATTGAATAAATCGCCATAATGAGCTGTACTTTGTTTAAAAAATTCTTATGTATATCTTGTAGATAGTAATATGAAAAACCATGTGACTGACCATTATTAAAAATTGCAATGCCATTGTTAAAACTATTCGTACCAGTTAGTTTAATTTTCAGATAGAAATTACAATTCCGCTTTTATATTTAGTAAAATACTATGCAAATTTCTCCATCTTTGTCTGCATTTTGCATGGCATGGGAAGTCCGATAGTGTTAGTTATGTATGATGTGTGATTCGTTCGAAGGTGCTGGTTAGCGTTGCGAAGCAATTTTGTTTGCAGATGCGGAAAGCTTGTTTTGAAAACATGAAGTTTTCTTTGAGCCTCTTGTTATTTGCTTACTGGTTTATATTTATTTGGCGGTTTTATGTTATTTTCATGTCATTTTTTCGTCTTTAACTCGAACAGTCGCTAGCCGGAACTTCTTGTTGAAGTTTTTTTTTGCCTTGCGTTCCTGGCTGGAGGTATTGGAAGGAGATCCTCATCTTCAATAGTCCAGCCAGCTTTTGCATAATCACTAGAGGAAAGTTACTGCTCAGACCATACCGAGCTTTTTGGTAAATGATTGATAATTTAAGTTGCGTACATAACTTAAGTTGCATACGGAGCTGTTTTATACAAGATTGTTAATTTAAGTCGATTCGTTTTAGGTACTGCGGCCTGCATGATCCCTCGTGGATGGAAATTCGCAACTTCGTGCACTTCTTTAGCATCCAGTTGGCTGACTCTGAGCGGAGCCCCTTCTGCAACTTTGACAATTTAGCGCTGCAGCCTCGGACTGGAACTAATCGTCAAGACGACGTCAATTGCCTCCGTCAATTTAAGGCTTTTGTTGTCACATTTATGCTTGAAATGGCAAAGGTTAGTTGACGTCTTATTGCATTTTTCGCAATTGTTCTGCTCTGCTAGTCGTGACTCCGTGTATCCTCCTTATTGCATTCTCCAGGTAGCAGATGCTTTGTCCCGGTTCGACTACTGATTTAACGTCGTATTTTCTTGAAATGTTTGTTTTCACTTTCCTTCGCATAACTGTTCGCGGATGTTTTCTTCTCATTCAGGATTTTGCGACGCGGTCTCTTGATGATTCGCATTTCAATCGACCAGACATTGCCAGTGTCCTTATTCAACTTCGCAGATCATGGGAGCAATGGTATTTGGGCGGTTCGCTCTCACAAATTTATATAGAAGCAAACCGTTTACATCATATTTTTCTAGGCAATTGTTTTTGTTGTTTTGTGCTTGTAGGCTGCAATTTTCCGTATTTATTTTTCGTTATTATTTCCTTGGTTATTGTGAGATCGTGTTTGTAAGATGATATGATCGCATGAACTCGACTGCCTGCAAGTGAAGCAATCATTACTTGCAGAATAACATTAGCGTGTCAGAAGCTGATAGATAATTGAAATACCATGATGTTTTTTTGTTCATTATTGTGAAGGGAAGTATCGAAATTCATGTTAAATCTCTTGTTGATTAGCCGGATTAAAGTATCTGCAGCCTGTCTGTGTTGTATCTGTCATCGGTAACGGCGTAAGTTTATGTCGGTGGTGATGTACCATTTCTCCAAATCTTGAACGTTTCTTAAGGTAAATGGTCAGCCACTCTTCCAAATTTGTAAGCTGAACTTATATTTATGCAAGCCCTGCCAGTCTCTTATTGTTGTTGACTTCTTTGTGTTTAGCCCTCACCCATACCTTTTCTTCAACCAAGATCGTGTCACAATGAGCTTTCTTGGATTCCGTGTGGATGGAGTTGGTAATTTATATGACCCTGAGAAGAATCAACTCATCAGGCAAAATGCTATGCCCAAAGCCCTTTATCTGGACCTTAAGTTGCAAGGTGTAAATTTCGATGAAAACTATAGCTCTTGGTCCAGGTATGATACTGGAATCTTCTGTAACTGTTCTCTTATTACTTTAGTACTGATTTTGTATAATAATTTGGTGCTTTGAAGTTAAATGTTTATTTCTGGCAACCGCTTAATTGCTGCTGGTAATTGTTCGTGTGTCAGAACCAACTGGGTGGTCTTCGCTGCTTAGATAAATTTCTACAGTAAGACAAATTTCTTAAGTCTTTCTAGCATGCTTAATATCATTATATTCGAAATCTGTTAATGGTTATCTAGTGTTGAGTATAATTACATGTATATGGCTTTTATGTCATGCAGAGCGAAGAAATTAGAGATTCTTTGCAATGTCATGGGTGTGGAACATGGATTTGATCCTGATGACACGTACGAGTTAACGCTTGATAATGTTAAGAAGATTCTGGCTATTCATATGAGGCTAAGGTAAGAATGATTCTTCAAACGCTTGGCTTATCTTGATACTCGACGCACTCTAGTGGCTATTGCAAGCATTCAGACGGCCCGAGCATTTATAGGTGGTTATGCTAAAGCATTCGCGTCATTGCTTATTTAAATCCTTCCCAGGGTCGTTTTGTTTTATACGCAACTGACCAGTAGTGACGTAAAGTTGCTCTTAACGTTTAAATGAGGTTTCCTAGTTGCACCTTCTGTCATTGTAGATGTGGAATACCGGTTATTATTATTGGTGAAACTGGTTGTGGAAAAACCAGACTGATCAAATTTATGGCGCAGTTGAAGGCCGGTGCTGAGCAACCCCATCCGCGGAACATGCTCCTTGTAAAGGTAGTCAAATGCTGTCTTCGCTGTACTTATTCGTTTCTTTATTTGAAAATTTGCGAAGACGCTAGTGAGCACACCTTGTCATGTCCGGTATGACTGGCTTTATGTGGCGTCTGTCTGCAGGTGCATGGCGGCATCACCAAGGATGACGTAATTCGTTACGTTGATGAAGCTCGAAAGCTTGCTCGCAAGAACTTTAAACAGCACAACAAACTGCCAACCGTCCTTTTCTTTGATGAAGCCAATACGTCTGATGCCATTGATCTTATTAAAGAAGTCATGGTGGATAAGAGAATTTATGGGAAACCATTATCTCTTGCATCTTGCGGCTTGGAAATCATCGCGGCTTGCAATCCATACCGGAGGTACGCATGCGTTGAGCAGAGTTCTTGTGGGCTTGTCATTGTTGTGAACGCTTTGTGTTTTCATGTACGTTGATTATCTTCTTTCGACACTTATAGGCTACAGAATGGTTTTCTTTTTTGCTTGATCATATGTTATGTACCTTATTCATGTATTACATACCTTTTTTATAAGTCTAATTAGTTGCCTTTGACAATAGACACACAAAAGAGATGATGCTGAAACTTGAATCTGCTGGCCTGGGTTACCATGTCACCTCCACTGATTCGCCTGAAAAAATTGGTTAGCTTGTTTAGTTCTCTATCGCTAGAATTTACTGCCTACTTTTGCAGTTTAACTTTTCTAATTAGGTATTGGTTAAATTTGCATGCAGGTGAGTCATTGCCGTATTTTGTTTGCTGCATCTTTAGGAGAGATCCCTCTTCGGCATCTTGTGTATCGCGTTCACCCTCTACCGGAGAGCATGAAGCCTCTGGTTTGGGACTTCGGCCAGCTTAACCAGCAAACAGAGCAAGCATATGCCAAGCAAATTATCATGCAATATGTGAGTGTTGTCGTTTTTGTAATAGGAACGTGCATGCTATAGCTTACGTAAGTGTGCCATGCGAGTCTGCTCGGAAAATGAGGTTCTTGTCAAACTCTTTTAAAGCAACCAGCTGAAAACCATGCACACCTGCATTGAGGAAAGGCCAATTTAATTAGCGGCATGACTTAATACTGTTCTGTATTTTTAAGTCTTTAGCAGGCGTGGGCAGAAATCTAATGTTGTTAGCTGACGTTCCAGACGTCAGATGCCGTTCAATGTTTCCTGTGCTAAGCCTCATTACGGGATATCAACATCGGCCAAATGTGCTCGTTGTGCAAGAAAGAACGTGGACATGCTGGAGTTGACGGTTGGTTGCGAAGGTAGTATCGGATAGAAGTCTGCTAGAAAAAAGCCGCGTACATGGAGCCTCGGTCTTGAGGAAAGGTCGACGGAGACGATGGAGGCTACCATTTGTTGTTGCTGTTTTGAGTTTGAAGTATATTTTGAAGCCACGAGGAGTTATGAGAACTTACGATTTCTGTTGGTTTTTGTCGTTAGGAGCTTTAGAAAAAGGATTTTTTCCGCAACATGGACATAATCGCCATGCGCCATAGTTCGCCTTGGTGGTGCAAGGCGAACTATGGAGCGATAATTTCGAACGCGAGTGGATGTCTGCTCCTCTTCAAAATACTGATACTTAAACCAGGCTGCTATGAGCTCCTGATTATTTAGTAGAGTTTCAAGAACCTGCTGTCGCGGACTCAAAATTACCCAAGATAACCGGGGCTAGGAATTAGCTGATAGGTATTTGCACGCGTGCCCATCATGGACCCAAATGCATGTGACTTAAATTCCATTTGATTGAATGTCAACAAAGTGATTAACGACGTTTTTTTTTTAATAAAATAAATCAAAAATTATGCGACGGGCACATGTCCAAGAAAGTATGCAAACTCCTGAAATCAGATATAGGTAGCGAAAGGAAAACAATTTTTTCTAATTGCTTCTGCGATCGACCCTCTAAAGAAAAGCCACTCTCGTCCCTAGCGCAGATCTGGACATACCTGCGAGAAAGGATTTCTTGTCGTACTGCATCGAATTTATTGAAGCAGTGTGTAGATTTCTACCTAACTTTACCAGAAATGCATGCCTCCGCTGCCCAACTCTAGGAAGATCTAGCGTACCGTATCGGATTACATTACTTGTACCCATTTCATCAGCTATCTTCAAGGTGACTGCTGCAATGTCGTAATCTTTAACATGGTAAGAGGCTTATTCGTATGGTTTGTAACAAGTGAAGCATTCATCAGGGCTGGCTGCACCGTCGACCGATGATTACTGCCTGGTTACTGGTTGCGAATGGCTGCTGATGCACCCTCAAGAGCTACTTTGAAGTGTGAGAATCTCAAAGCTTTCGTACGATGGTCTTCGAGAAAGCTGAACATTTGAGTTGATAAATTAGGCAACGTAGAGCATCGTGAAGTTTGCAAAACGTTTTTATGGCCTTGGTTAGGTGCTTGGTTTGACAATGCCTAGTCACCTTCTTGCAATTGTTCACCAAACTCGATAAATCCAGCTATCAAAGCGAAAAATACAAGTCATCTCAGATATCAAAGAACTTCGAGAAAATACGAAAGCGAGGAGAGAAACAAAAATATTCGGGTCTAATTTGTGTCATGTTGTCGAGTTGTCGCAAGGCTCGCGAGGATTAGGTTCAAGTTTTTCTTTCGATTCTTAACCAAATCCAGGCCACCAAGCACTTGGAGGCCTGACTCCGTGTTAATGGCGTTGCCCCACTTGCTTTCGTCATTCAAAGACCAAAGAATTTACTGCGACGCAGGATCACCGCACTTTGCTAACTTTGGATGTGATATCGGGTGTAAATCTGCGATCAGACCTGGCTGTGCAGCAAAATACTGCATTGCTTGTCCTGGAACTTAGGATCTATTTTTGGACTAGCATTTCAATTAACGGCTATCGAAAGTCTGAAAATATTGCTCGTTAGTGAAGTCTACTTGGTAAATCCGAACACGGGCGCTCTAGCATCATCATCAGGAGCGGACCCCGAACTGGGGCGTAGCTGTCGGCACTAGGTGGCGCCACGAGCTTGCTATTCTCTTGGCATGGGAAATCTGGAATGACATATTGAATATAGACAGTATGAACAGAGCTACTTGTCATTCGAAATGTATTGCCTGGACAGAGCGTGACATTCGCGGGCTCGGAGGCTAAACATGTACTTGGTGCACTGCTAAACAGAAATAAGACTTTATGTATAAAACATGCATTTATTATCTGTATTTCTTGTATGCGCCACTAACCGACGCTGTGTATCATGTATACTATCTTTGTTGTTTTGTTAGTTCGAACTCTTAGTTAGATAATACACAACATAAGTTATGCAAAATTGTGACTGCGTGAAGAAGTAAACGTAAGACCATGACTATCAATTGCTGACATTGGTGTTTGTAGCACACTTTCGTGCAAGTGGAAATGTGGCTACGCAAACGCTTCTATTACATCGTGCTGATAAAAGAATGATTCTTGATGAATGTGATACTGTCAGCGTCTTAGATTGTTGATTGACCTTCGACGAAGTATTTAATTGATTTGTGTCCTTTGCATTCTTTATTTTTTAAATTTACATTTTGAATTACGTTATATGCCAATCAGCCTCGACTTTGATAGTCGTCTATGTGATCTTTAGTAAATGAACTTCTCGTTAATGCTTATCCAAACTGTGATGTCGTTTTCGCTTGTATTTTAGGTTGGGAAAGGTGATCTGCCCAATGACAAGCAATTTATTGATCTGTCAATTAATGTTTTGGCAGCTTCTCAATCGTTTATGAGGAAGCAAGAGGTATGAAAACAACTTCTATCTATGCAAAGTGATCTCGTTGGAATCCCATTGTGAAAGTTTCTGACTGGCAGGCGTGATCTCTCTATAGTTTTAGAAGGAAAGCTGATAGATCTCAGGGTGTTTTTCCTGGATCATTCCTCCATTCTTCCGAGTTTTGTAGAAGTATTGAAGTTGTAGTTTTATAGCAATAGAATTGGATTATTTACTTGGGTTGGCTAGAAGACCCTACGGATGCAGTTGCAATCATAGTCACCACTTGCTGTGTTTGAAACTGTATTTGAGTAAATTGTGAAAAATTTATACTTTTCTGGGCCACATCCATCCTATCCTTATGAGTTTTCTGTATCTTTTGGAGACCTGTTGTAGTATAAAGAGAGTAGGAATCGATTCACCTAGGTTTTTCCTCAATGGTGCTGCTTTTTCCTAGTCCAGTCAAGAATAATAAAAATGTTATCTGCAAAGGAATCAGTGGAGTGATTTTTATTTTTTATGTAGGGTGAATGCAGTTTTGTTAGCCTGCGAGATGTGGAAAGAGCCCTTCAGGTCACCGCGTGGTTTTACAAGAGGATAAAGTCTTTTCTCACTCAAATGAACTGCAAACGCTATTCTGACAGATCAACTAAGGTAATCTGTTTTTGCATCAAATTCATTTTTTTGCATACATGTATCGTTGGTAATGGTACGAAAAATGAATCTATTGAATTTGTTTACCCCTTGTATTTCCAGTTTACAAGGATGGGTCTTTCGTTAACACTGGGTATAAGTGTCTGCTATGGAGCCCGCCTAGTGCAGCGTCGCGCGTATTACGAAGAAATGGCCCGACTTTTTAAGGGAGACTTCAGACTGAAGGACGGTGCGACACAACTACTTGATGACTTTTCAGGGTAGGAGCGCTGCTTGGAGTTCATCCTTTGGCAATTTTATATTAAAATCTATTGCCTAAATGGAGGCTTTTGTTTATCAGATGTTACCTGGAGCCACGTGCGCGTGCGCGTGAAAGTTTCATGCCGTGTTTAAATTTTTATGGAAAGATCGTATCAGTCTTGTTTATTTTAAGTGAGTATCAGTCATGTTTATTTTAAGTGAGTATCAGTCATGTTTATTTTAAGTGAGTATCAGTCATGTTTATTTTAAGTGAGTATCAGTCATGTTTATTTTAAGTGAGTATCAGTCATGTTTATTTTAAGTGAGTATCAGTCATGTTTATTTTAAGTGAGTATCAGTCATGTTTATTTTAAGTGAGTATCAGTCATGTTTATTTTAAGTGAGTATCAGTCATGTTTATTTTAAGTGAGTATCAGTC
>QQSS02218638.1:0-10915 GCA_003687565.2 Craspedacusta sowerbii
ATGGATGGATGGATGGATGGATGGATGGATGGATGGATGGATGGATGGATGGATGGATGGATGGTTGGATGGATGGACGGGTGGATGGATAGATGGATTTAATATGATATAACGATACAATAACATACACTACAATATTAAATATTTTATTAGCCCTAACAGGCGCGTTAGTTATACTGCCACAATATGATGAAGAAATACAATCATCAACGCATTATAGTATATTATAATAATACAATAGTATAATATGATATAAAATAATATAATAAAACATATAACTTTTTTCGAGCCTCAATGTCACGTATTTTTAATTCACATAGCGACATCTACTTCTGCTAGTGCTTCGTACTCTGCCTTCTTTACAGGTATGCCAGGTCAGTTTTGACCGAGCTACTTACGGAGAAGTTTCGGGTCAGGTAATTTCACGCTGGTTCTTCGTACATGCAAGATACTTTCCCCATGTTCCACGTTTATACATGATGTCGTTAAATCTCTGAGCGGCCTCGTCCGAAGACAATTAAGAATTATTGCAAAGAAGCGTTCGCATAGTACTACGTATTTGCCATGCCCCAATTCTCTTCTTTCTTCGTGAGCATTACCCCCTATGTGAGCGTCTGGCTATCGTTAATCCAAACATTGCGATTAACCTTCTCAATATCAGGGTCTTTGTTATCTGAATCTGGCAACTGTTCGATTTCCTCAGGTAATTGGCTTTCGAACGTGACCATTGCTTTGCAAGAACGCCGATGCTCTTTGAGGTCGCGCGAGCTTTTACGTTTCTTCCTGCAGATCAACTTCGTGATGGTCTAAGCGCTCTGAGCTGCCTCGCCTCGGAAATCGAGAGCCAATATAACATAATATAATACTTTTTTTCAAACTTCAAGTGTGTATTTTCGCAAACGATCTTTACAAGCTCGTTTAAAATTAACTGATATGTCACTCTCTTTCTCAAGGCATGACAGGATCAGATTACTGGAGTTACCATTTCAAAAGGTTTGGAGCCTCCCAAGGCTTGTCTCGCTGGCAAAATATATAGTATGTGCATCACATGCATATGTTCATACGTTTTCGCGTGATACGTCTTGCTTCTGCATCGCTTAGACCGATTTCCTGCAGCCATGTAACAATGTTTGAGCTGCCTTTGCTCAGTATTCCTGTTCCGCCCATAGATAGGTCCAAATAGCACTTCTCTTCGGCATTGGTAAGACCTTTTACCAGTTGTTGGTATTTTTCCTTCTTGCGTTTCGCAATTTTTAATCATGCTTGTCTCCAACCCCACAGATAGCTCACATATAAAGGTTCGGTTTCCTTTTACCGCTATCAAGTCTGGTCGTACCTTTTCCCCGGTATTTACCTCAGATGACAAAAATTCATTGCCTTCTTTTATATCGCTGCCAATAGAGACAGAAGGAATCGTTGCTAGAGCTCGAGATAGGGTCAGGAGTATTGAAAATTACATATGGATGTACTTGCTATTCCCCACGTGCAGGAATTGGATCGGTTCGGCAGAGAGTTCCCAAGATATCTTATTGCGAAGTTGTATATGCTGCGCGGCATGCTGTCGAGCACGCGAGACCAGTTTCTCGTCTCACCTGGTAGTGCCTGTTCCCATACGGCCTTGATAACTATCGACTGTGTTGTTAGGTAGTCTTTGATCCGGTTTTCCGTCATGATCCTGATGTCTTTGATGGCTTCTCTAGCCGACACGTATTTATTTATTCTAATTTTCTTGCCTTTGTTGGATGTTGCCTTTGCCTTTGTTGAATTTTCTCGCTTCGTGGATGGAGACAACGTCTGCATTGTTGAGTTCTTTAAGCAATTCCTATATGAGACCTGACATTGAACAAAGCGCGATGAGAGTAGGTATACATTCAATCCAAAACGCTTCCTGGTGAGAGTTACTATATTAAGGCTACCGTTGATGGGCACATCTAACCAGAGGCGGAAGTAGCGTGAGACTATATTGTCCAGCGAGTGTTTGACCCAAGTTTCAGACACGTTGGCAGTAGAAAGGTCCCAGCTGATCTTGGATAATACAAAGCATAGGTAGATTTGTAGTTTAGACTTCGGATGTAGAGGGAGAGAGTTAATCCTTTCCAGGGATGTGAGCTTCTCCACCAGTCTTACTTTGTTGCCTTCTTCTGACATTGAAAAGCCAAGTGCTTCCCTAAATACTCGAAGGAATCGTTTATTTCCACGGGCTAATATAATAATAACATAATGTTATAATAATGTGAAAATAATATTGTAAAATAATGTAAAAATAATGTAATAATAAAACATAATGTAATGTAATATAATATAATACAATACAATAGAAGTTTTTTTTAACTTCAAGATCTCTTTTCTGCTAATTAGTGTACAAGGTTTATTATACATTTTGAGTACGTAAACGCCACTCTCTGTCCAGGCATGGCATTTTTGCTGATTCATTTTCGTTCGTTTTAATATTTAATGAGGTCCAACTAGTAAGTAGCGCGAATGCAGATGTTTCTTACTTTCTTCTGCAAGTAGTTGACATCATTCTCGGATAGACCGAAGTGCTTCTAAACGTAGTCAAAATTTTCCGAGGCCCTTCCTGCGATGCATATAGCGCCCATGCTCAGGTTGACAAAGTGAACCAGATCATACTCTTCCTTGAGCTCGTTCACTAAGTGGTAGTATTTCTGGGACTTCCGTTGCTCGTTGCGTTCCATTTTGGTCTCAAATCCCGCTGTGAGCTCCAAAACCATCAATTCCCGATCTTGCTGGACTACTAGATCTGGCCGTAGGTTAGTGCCTGTTACTACGTCTGGTTTGGCAAAGTGTGGGGATTCAACGTCGCAGGAGATTTTAAGACCTTTAACTGACGCAAGCATGTTGGCAATAGCCATTCGTACCGAATAATACCTCCATGTGTAGCGGCCCTCCTCTAAGGCTTTTCGGCATCCTGAAACTACGTGCTGCAAGGATTCTGGTTCATTGCATTGGATGGATTGCGAGCTGTTACTAGTTTTCCACTTAAACAAGTTGGTAGCATTAGGGAGGGAGTAGTTCAAGTACCGGAGACCGAAGTTAAAGATGTTTTTCGGCAGATTTTCGACCACTTAACTCCAAGTTTTCGCAAATCGTGACAACACAAACTTTCAAATTGAACTGATAACTACTTTTCGCAGGGTTAAATCCTTTTCAATCATCGCTTTGGTACACTTTGGCAGACGACTTGTATTGGTCGTATTATACAGTACATGATATGGCTTCCTGGTGTATGTATCGAATGTCAAGTAGGTTCGTCGAATTTCGCAAGCAATTCCGTAACGTCACTTGTGATCGGGCATACCGTGTTGAGGCAAGCACTAATCCCAAGGCCGTATGACTTTTTTGGTAAGTTTTGCGATGCTCAGGGTTGCAAAGACAGGCATTTAGCATCACATGCGAACGTAGCTGGTCATCTTGTTGTCGAGTGTCTGCTTTACCAATGTGACTCCAAGATTTGCCCCCGTTTAATCCCGGCAAAGTTTAGGTAGAATTTAACGCTGGTACAACATGACTTTGTTTTTTTGGATGAAGACGTAAAGAAGTAACAACGTCCATATACAACGCGAGGGCTTTCACAATCTGCTGCTTGTGATGTTAGACATGTTGAAATCGAAGGAACGACCCAGGTACATAAAGGATTCGCCAATGTCAACAGCGTGGACCAGCTGGTTGTAGACGAATAACTTGGGCTTTACCTGTTTCGAAGCATTATTGGTGTTAGCCATCCCAAATGAATGGCATGTATCTACTCTAATGGTCATGTCGCTCCATGCGCACCGTCTCACAAAAGCATCTAGGAGAATTTGATTCCCGGATTTCGGTTTGTTATCGCAGCTGCATCATCGGCATTGAAGCCAGTGGCGAGGCCAGAAAAGACTGGGCGAACCTGTAGCCGAGGCTGTTGAACGCATCGTTGGTCATGAATTGCACGAATGAGTTCATCACCATGTAAAAGATTAAGGGGCTTAGGCAGTCGCCTTGCAGCACGTGTCTTTTTCGATTCGGAAAAAGTCGCAGATATAGGATTCTGTAGCTACTACTGCGTAGAATTGACTGTAGATATTCCTTGTGAGCAGTCACATGCGATCTGGAACGTGATGAAAACGAAGCGCAGTGTCTATCAAGTTGTGATGTACCTCTCCAAAAGCATTCTTAAGAGCTATGGAGTGACTGTCAGAAATCTCTTCTTCCTTTTCGCTTGCTTAATCAAGTATGAAAAATTGGCAATATGATCAAACGTGTCAGACATTTTCGGAACGAATCCGTTTTGAATATTGCTTTCAGCTTTTGGAAATCAGGAATAACAGGATTCGATTACGTAGAAGCGAAGTAAGAATTTTCAGGGCGACCGTCTCTAGAGTTATAGGACGAAAGTTGCTTGGAAGGTTAGGGTCACCCGTTTTGTGAATCAGAATGGTCACTGCTCTTTTCCACGGGGCTGGTATAGCCCTTCTGTTCCACGCTTCCTGCAGTATGAGGGTGATGCAACTTCTCTAAGATAAGGAAATCCCTTCACGCAGATAATCGATACTTGATCAAGAGGGCAAGGCAAAGCTGAAACTTTATTTTGTGCATGACTTTGGATACTTCGGCATAGCTCGAAATACTGCAATTGAACTCGTGGCTTGGAGCCTTCAGTGGTCTAATCCAGTCGGGTACGCTAAAGATTTTGTCTGGATTTGGGCATCGGAGGTAATTTTTAAAGAAGGATTGACATGTTGATTTGCTAAAGGATGGCAGAATTTCGCTATTTTTTTCAATAAACTTCTTGCAGTACGACCATAAGTTCTTCCTCGCAGCCATATCATGATCTGCGCTAGAAACGGGAGCAGTTCCACATTTCAGGGTCGATCTCAGAAGCCTGGATACATAGTTGATTTCCTGTTCGTCGCCTTCAGTCGACTTCAGATGCTTGAGCTCTTTTTTTAGCATGTGATTATTGAATCCGTTATATTTTTCGCTTAAAACTTTGTCTTCCCTAGCTGCGTTTCCTTTAACGCCATAGTTATCATGAAAATAGTTGTAAATTGTGTTGTTGAAATTTACGACAACTGCATCTTTGTCACAAGAACTTGCACAGTGGTGGGCAATTCCGCGTGGAAATAATTTTTGGCCAGTTCCCAGTCATCCGCAGACACCGGCAAGTTAACTCCTTGCTTTGTTACGGGGCATTAGATAACGGATTCCGCTATCTCATAGTGATTTTCATCATTTTCCTTATCACGATCAATATCGCCCATTAAGTCGCTTTGGCTGAATGATCTTATATTCTTGCACAACCGATAATATAATATAATAAATATAATATAATAAATATAATATAATATAATATAACATAATGAAATATCATAACAAAAAAGAGTTAAATATAATTTATCATCGAAAATAATTAAACTAGCCTTGTTCCGACACTGCTATTTGATACAACGAGAATCTACGTCACTTGATTGCATGATGATGATGATGATGATCCTAGACAATCCAATATCGGTAAATTTTAACAAGGGTCATCCCAAAAATGCCGAACGATTGTGCAACGGACGGGTGTCAATGACCTTAAGTATATGTGACGAAGCCAGACCACGACCTCCGCTGCGTAGTGGCTCCGCAATCTTTGCTAGCAGCTTTGGTCACAGAAAGAGATTCCCGCAGAGCGGCAAGGAGCTAGTATGTCATCTGTCACATATCAGCGCACAAAAGCCAAAGAAATCTATCCATGCTCTCCAAAGTGCTCACTTGCATTGATCTCCTGGTCCAAGCGCCGGTTGCAAGCGGGCAGAAGACCCCCTTGCTTCGCTTCTGCGCAAAAACTAGAGTTCCCAGGCACAATTTGCAGACTTAATCACCCTCGTTAAATGTGTTACATCTAGCTATACACTAATGTCTTGCTAACAACTTTGATAAGAAAGACAATTTCTCCAAGGCTGTGTCACTTAGTCTGCTCCATTGTGGACAGCATTGAAATTTCCCCAGAACTATCGCATTTGGTGTGGCCCAAAGAATTTTTATGGCAGCAACAGTAATCTTCAAGCTCCACGCTCCTTCGAAAATTTCAACAACACTGACTATAAATAACACACCAAACTAACTCAGCACACATGCAAAAAAAAAAAAATGATTTTTCTGCGTTTTTCTGTGGCGCCTATAGTACAATTTGCCCACAAACTATAGTCACAACAACAGCACTACCTAAAAACACACTCAAGTCAACCTGTTGCTATAAAATTTACTGTTCGTAATTGGAGTCCTTCACATCTAAAGATTTTCATGAATTAAAGTTGCCAACTGTTATGCATATATAGTATAAGTAACTATTTTACATCCAATAACAGAGCTGAGGATGCTCTGACCCAACACATGAGAAGAAAGAGTTACCCAGAAAGATGTCTGGGCAAACTTGCATTGTGAGAAAGAAAAAGTACGCACTAAAATCAATGCTAGCATGAACATTCTTAGAAAGCAAACTCTGACAATGTTTATGTTCTTGGCCTTAAAATATTTCACTATTATGCTACTACAATTACTACCAGTACTAATATGCCAGTAACTTTTTAATGTGAATACCATTAGTTGGGCATGGAAAGCAACACATACAAATACATTACCAGCGTTATTCAGGTGCTCAAACTTTGATGCCAAGCTGTTGATAAACTCGGGGTACTTGTCACGTATAACATTGAGTGGTCCACTAGCTAACCAATCATTTAGAGCTGTTGTTTCTCTACTTTGGCTTGCTGCAATAGTCTACAATATTAACAACAACAAAAAAGACACAATCTACATATTACACTACTACTGGAATTCATAAATTCACCAGCCACTAAAACCAAGAATTCTTAAGTATATGGGAACTCTAGACATGCTTGTCTTAAAAAAAGAAGATAACAGGGGATCATAAGTCACAAATATTTGAACCTGCCTCGCTAAACTTTAAAAAATTGCATGATTATAAAAAAGCATGCCTTAACCAATCTCTTGCAGAATCCAAAGAGTCCATTAACTTTTTTATAAATCCAACCCTGCATAATTTTTAGATCATATAATTTAGAAGCAGCTTCCCATAGATACTATGACCCACATATAAGTGAGCCTCCACAGCACATGTTCACTGGCATGGAGAAGGAAACCTGGACGCTGCAGATTGGACAAAATAAACGCACAGAGCCTGCCAAACTTACAAGAGCACAATTTACCTTATACCACATTATCACAATACATATTTACAAATCACAATACACATTTATAAACCACAATACGTATTTAATCTACAAAAAACTTACTTTTTTGTTGTCAGCACAGGATATCTGATTTATGTCTGCATATTCTGGAATTTGCAGATGTGCAGCAATAGACAAAGCATTCCAATCAGGGTGCTCTAGCTTCGTTTTCTTGATTTGCATCAGCTTCTCAACATTGTAGATGCTTGGAAAATCATCAACAAATGGCAAAAGGGTTTCTGTCCACAAGCTATAGCAGAAGGCAATAGCAGCAAATAAAATTTGCAAGCCAGCTATTAATAAGCGCAGTATTTAACTACTGAAAAAAACTTTTTGAACATGAATTCTTCTTAATTTAGTCCGTTATTAGTAAATAAAACTAGAACAAAGACGAATTACAAATCAAGAGAGAATCAGAAAGAAATAGAAAATAGTAGAAGTACTACCAATATACAGACTGCAAGCCAAAAATATTACCTGAACTCTAATTGAATGTCTTCCAGAGAATCTGACTGTGCGATACTAAAGCATCGACGAGAAACCTTATCATTAAACAATACAACTTCGTACTGCTCTGGTATCGGGGCTCCACCAAATCCCAACGATCCCCACCAGCCTTCTGAGGCCACTTCTTTTTTTACCAGCAGGAGAGCATTCGCATTTTCTTCGGAGGATGCTGTGCTTAAAACGCAAGCTTCGGCATAAATTGCTGGATCTCTCTCAACTACTAAAACATGGCTTTCTGTTCCACCCATTCCATCCGTTACTACGCGCACAATTTTATAAAGCAGTGTTTACCAGTAGTTGCGTCCCTTCACCGACTCACTTTACCCATGTAGGCACTTGTGTAATCACTACCCCGCGCGCAAAACACCTTTTGGCCTTCGGTACGAAGGTCCACATTTGCTAGGAAACCGCGCGATTTTTCTCATGGAATTGGACCCTCCAGCGTCATGTTACAGTGAGAGAGGCGGCATATCACCTGTCATGAAATCATTCCTGTTCAGCCGATGATATCGATTAATTGCATAGCCTAGGTTAGTTTTCTTTAGAAACTTGAGTTGAAGTTAATACAGTTGTTTTTTTTTGTCTTTTCTATATAGGTTAATATATGCGTAACGATATAAAGAAAGGAGGTTTACATTTTCAATAAAAATGAGACGAGTGGCAAAGCAACCCACCTGAGCCCTGCTCACCCACCTCACTTAAAAATAGTCACGCATGTAACATTGAAGATCTGAAAAAAAATCTTAGAGGACTAGTCCAACATCGACATCGAATGGATCCTCGCAAATGACATGATAGCCAACCCTGAAATACTCTGTCACCAAAGGAAAAAATGACACCTCTAAAAATAAACTGCACATTAAAGGCATCGAAATAATGTCTGAAAACTGGGTGACGCTTCCCGGGATAACAGCAGACAGCAAAGTGAATTTCGTCCAGCATTTCAGCAAAATCTGCAAGCGTGTTGCTGCTCAACGGAACGCCCTCTTCAGTTTAAAATCAAACATTCCACTTGTAGCCAGAAAGGCCCTAATTGAGAGCTAGATCTATTCAAATTTTGCGTGGTTCTTTACCTCACAGGGTCCTTATCCAAAATTGAAAAACTACAAGAACGAGCCCTTTGTTTCGTATACAATAATTACTCAGACGCATACCATCACAACTTGCAATCTCCTACGTAACTTGCTCTTAGAAGTTTTTAAAACAATCAACAATATGAACCCAGTTTATATGAAAGAAATTTTCGTAATGCCAGAAAAACAGGCATTTGCCCAGATGCGCAACGGATGACAGGGTCGAGTTCCTTCCTCGCATAGCTAAAGCTACCATTACTCCTCAATACACGATTGATCATGGACATGGCGCGAAGGTCAATATGGTTGGGGCCGCACGCCAGGTTACTTTAACTAACTGTCTTCGAATATATATCGTTTATATTTCATATAAAATTTCAGTTGCTTGACGATTGCTGGAGCTTTATAAGGAAGCGGGTCAAGGCTAGGGTGCGGGCTTGGCTTAGGGTTAGTGTTATTGTCAGGGTTAGAGGGTTACAGTCAGACAAAGCAAAAAAATAATACTAATAATAATAAATATCATTGCAATAAATAAACAATTAACATGCCAGCCATAGGTTATCCACCAGTAACGACTGCAGACCAGTCGCCATCTTGACAGCATAACTGCCGCGATATTACGTCATATATGAACAATCGCAATGATCCACTCACTGAGGAGTAAACGGTAGATTCATACCATCCACTTCACGCCACAGAAGGAGAAGAGTCTCATTTGATGTCTTGTTACCCAAGCCAGTGGCGATGTTATGGATCTTGTTGATCACAACGGATATGTTTATGAAGGTTGATCGCTGAAGTGCTCCGCGAGATATTCAGGCGTTACATGGCTCTTTATCTTATGATAGTACGAGAGTCGTCGGTACCATCCTCGTTGTGCCAGATGTCAGGCGAAACACAGTTGTAAGTTGAATATATCTCTGAAGTCACGTGTCCGGAAATGTGAAGAACTTGAGACAGACTTTTCTTCACAATATCTACTTATACCTCACATTTCTGCCAATAGAACAGCAGCAGCTAATTTTCATTCATGAACGATTTTTAATGTAGCTTAAAGTAAGGAAAAAAGCTTTGCCTTGGTCAGAGATTAATTTGAGATATTTTGGAAGAGTTACTGACATGATTGGGTAAAAATAAAAGAAAGAAATCGTTCAAATGCAGCCCAGCCTTTGAAAAACAGCAATTCTCTGCTACTCCCTCCATAAACGAAGACATGTGTAGACAGAGAACCCACAATCCATCATGGAATGAGGCATCACAGGAGTTCAACATATCCTTGATACCTACCAAGATCACCCGAGCATTATTGCGATAAAAACTTAGAACAACTTAACAGAAATTCCGACTTTTAGGTTCCGGTAGGTTTCTGTGCAGGAAGTAAACAAAATGCTAAAGAGTTTAGATGAACACAAATCCACTGGGGAAGATCAACTTTCTCCTATTTTGATCAAACTTGCAGCAAACGTTCTAGATGTACCAATCGCAAAAGCTATAAATGCGAGTCCCTTGGAGTGACATTTCCCTGATCGCGCTAAAACGGCTGCAGTCACTCCCTTACACATATGAGATGATCGCGCACAAGCTAATGAACTACAGGCCTGTCAGTGTACTAAATACAATATCGAAGATTTATGAAAAGACCATAAAGCAACAGATCATCCCGTTTACGGAAAAGGTATTATCTATTTACCTTTCTGTGTACAGGAAGCATCACAGCACTCAACAAGTCTTAATTAGATTATTAGAAGAATGGCGATGACATCTAGACAACGACTTGGTAGTTGGCGCTCAACTAATAAATTTATCGAAAGCGTTTGACAGCATACCACATGATTTACTAGCAGCCAAACAAGGAGCGTATGGGTTCAGCGAAGACTCCATAGCGTACTTGTACTCTTACTTATAAGGGCAAAAACAGGCCGTGCAAATAAAAAATGTCTACAGCACGTTCCAAACAATATTAGCTGGAGTGCCACAAGGATCCATTCTTGGACCCATGCTGTTCAATATTTTCATAAGCAACCTTTCTTTCTTTCTTTCTTTCACATTTATTTATGCTCGGTAATGAAAAAAATTAACCAATCAAAATGAAAAACATAA
>QQSS02218649.1:0-10914 GCA_003687565.2 Craspedacusta sowerbii
TGGTAGCACACAACAAATAGTGCTCTATGGTTTAAACCAGAGCAGTGATATTAGTGAATGAGAAGCTGAGTCAAAACTAAGTTCGATCTTGCCAGACTGTTTCTTGTTTCTGCATTCATCAGAAGATCTTTATCTCTTAACAGATGAATACGCAGAGACCTTCCCCTGGGAATACTAACCTCCTTAGTGCCAACCAAATTTTATTTTTGAGTGTTGCGTGTTGCTAATTTTTGCGTTGTGGTTCAATATCTGTTCTGCGTTTTTAAGAATAGTTCTATCAACGTAATTTCGTTCGCCATACATTTACATTAGTTTAAAGTTTGGTGTGGCCCAGAGCACCAAATACCGTACAGACAGGCTCATATCACGCGAGCACACATATGGGCCAAGTTAACATTTATCAAAACAAGTCTCTGTACTTGTTAGCTAGTAAGTCATAATGTCCTACAGTTCTCACCAGTTCACTCAGCTCTCGTGGTCTAGCGGGAAGTGCTCTGCTTTCCTCTTCGGCGACCGGGTTCGGTTCCATGCTTGTCACTGATGAACCCCACATAGGGCGAAACGCGTTTGGCGTTGGGGGAATGGAGAAACTGGCGAATTTCTTAACATTTGCATAAATTTTCGTGTTTTTTATATTTTCCTTTTGCCTGTTTGTATTAGTATGAGTTCCCCTGGTATTTGAGTCTTTCTGCTCAACATTTCAGTTCGGTCTTGCCTATCTCAGTATTAGCTTAAATTAATTGACAAATTTTGTTTCTGCATTATAACTGCTTGCGTAAGATTGCTATCTCCCGTTTCCGTACAGAGAAATTTGAAGTCAACAATAATGTTAGATCCCATCACCTAGTAACGTAAGGTTGCTTCTTAGCCGGCATGATCAGACCGATACCAAGAGCTCGGATCGGTCCGTTCCGTTAAGTATCGTTCGGTTTTGAATCGTATCGGAAAATTTTTCGTCAAACCCGAATCGTATCGTATCGCTTGTCTCGGAAAACGAACGATACTTTCAGTTATTGAGCGATCCTGTTTTATTTTATATTTTGGTTGATCAATCGTAAGCAAAGCTTCACGAGTTCGTACAGTTTGGAAGGAAATTGAGCCAGCGCTCGCGTTTTATTATTTAAGTTACATAACAGGGAAAGCTTGCTTTACAAAGAAAGTCACTTTTCAGTCTTAAAGTGGTTAAAAATTTCCTTAGCGAAGCAAAAACGCTGTAAAGCATTTTGTCATTGGGTTTTGAGGAACCAAGGTACGCCTGATATTATATGCAAAAGAAACTAGCGATTGCAAAAACCTAGTAGTTCTTTGTGCTCAAAATGAAATGATTAGCAACTTGAATGTTTGCCAAAACTATAACGTAAAGCACGAAAGTATGCCAACAATCCTATAAGAGTTGGTGATATCCACATAGCTAATCAGCTTGGGGCGCCACCCTTTCACTAGGTAGTGCACCTTCAAAAATTACTTATATGTTTTGAGGAGACAACAAAACTAAGGAATGGTAGTAAACAAAAAGCAATCCTTGGTAATGTACAGGCTCGGTAAAGGAAATGGATCTCAACTGGCAGTCGGAATATGTGCCAAAAAACCTAGCCAGAAAAATACGAAAAGTGTTGATTCCAACTCAGTTAACTAAAACATTAATAGGCACGAAGTAAAGGATTGTACAAATTCAATTCTCCGGCAGAAAGGATAGCTATAGCAAACGCCACCAATAAATAATTTTTAGGGAAAAAGAAACGCGGCGTACTTCAACAGCGTAATATGCCGAATATTTCTGATCACTATATACATTAAAATTGTTGATTAACAAAATAAAAAATAAAAATAAGTAAGAAAATAAACATGCATATTTATAAGCTTCCAAAGCAAAAATCGTAAGCAACTCAAAGTAATCAAACTCGTGGTTTGCTGGAGGGCTTTGAATTTAAGTGCCGTTTTATAGAAAGGTATATTCATAGCCTATTAATTTTTATGGAGTCGGGTTTTGACAATGAAACATTTGAACTCAATTTCAACTGCAGAATATATTGGGAAGTCTACATAATCATGTTTGGTGATCATAGTCGCATGCAGAGTCTCAGTGTGTTTATACTTTGTGGTTGGTTTGTTATGCCAGTGCTATCCATCCGATGCTGCGATTTATTTTTGCTTAGGCGTAATTTGTCAGTACCAGGCTCCTGTTTTTCAAGAACTTCCGAAAGACAACACGCTTGCCAAGGAACGTGATCTTGTCTTCTTGCCATGTGCGGCGTCGGGTACTCCACAGCCAAGAGTTGTTGCCTGGTTGAAGAATGAGGCGCCAGTCAGACTTAATACGGGACTTTATGATCTATTGCCGGATGGTAGGCTGCAGATGCGGCAGGTCACTAGAGAAATGTCTGGCGATTACCAATGTATAGCCAGAAATTTAGTTGGTGGTGTGGCTTCTGAGAAAAGGACTTTCACAGTGGCATGTATGTTATCGTGGTTATGCTTGACCTTTGGGTGGAAGTACATTTTTCAAACATTTTTAAGTTGCGCAATTGTTGGCTTTTTGCTGCAAATATTCTAGTTGTTCATTTTTGTATATGTGAGTGTTGTTTTCACTCTTAATAGTACCTTATTGTAAACCTGTTTCGAACTAGATTTTGAGCTGATCACTCAAGAGGATTCCTTGGTGACCCTTGAAGAAGGGCGTTCTTTTTCGCAGCCCACTAAAGCAGTTCCGTGTGATCCCAAGCCAAAGTGGATTTGGTTTAAAAATAATGAGCCAGTTGTTGAAAACGCTCGTGTAAAGGTTTCTGTAGATGGAGATCTTGTGATATCTAATGTTATTCAAAGTGATGCGGGGAGGTACAGACTTGTTGCAGAAAATACATTTTTGCAAAATGCTGGTGTGCCGAAGTCTCAGCAAGGTGTTAGGCAGGTTGATCTCTCCATCATTGGTAAGAATGTATCTGTATAAAGTTGGTGATTAAACTTACTGTTTGTTTGTAATTTCTGTAATCATCATTGGTAAGAATGTATCTGTTTAAAGTTGGTGATCAAACTTGCTGTTTGTTTTTAATTTCTGTAGTTTTTATATGATATAACTGCCTTGATTTTATTTAATGCACTGATGGTTAATTGTTTTACTATCATTTAATCTTGAATATCGCGGCTTATACGTAGTGCGTATACGTAGTGCCTCCTTTCCTGTTCCCATATGACATTGTGTTAGAATCATTTTGCAACTATGCTGGTGTAGCCACTGCCTCAGACTGTACTCTCTACTGTCCTCACTTAAGTATTTAAGATTTCTAGCATAGGTCTACTCTTGCTGAGTTGTTGATGGCGGAATCATGGATTAAACAATTAAGCTCTCACTAATTTGGTCAGACATTGGCAAGACGAGAAATCATAAGCAACCTCAGAAGAGTCTTGAAAGGAATTGGCCATGTCCACATTTAAAATATATTGTGGCTTGCAACCAGTTGCTCTAGAGCCAAAACCGAAAAGCAACTCTTTGTGCTGTATCATTTATTTTGGAGTATTGCTTGGTCCCTTAAAGAGGTTTGATTGCCAGTGTGACATCTCAATTCTCTCAATTCAAGGTAAATCGCCTAAGCCACTTTGGGGAAGGATCGCTTTTATGTCAGTAAATGGCATTCTTTATTTTGCCACCTTGCCTTTCAGTTGAATCGTCATCCTGGCATCCAATCCATGCGATAAGAGCTCTTATTAGCTGTGTACATTAGACAAGTAGATGTTGCAACTAACTGAATGTTGTCTCCAACATGCCAGCTAAAAAGCATTTCGTCCTTCAATCCATTAAGTGCCTGTTCAGCAGTATCATAATTTGGGTATTACATTTATAGTCATGATGCCCTTGCTTCTTTTGTTCTTGTACCGAGAAGACTGACGTAGACTGTTGGTTTGGCAGTGTTGCCTAGGTCCCTGCTGTGGTTGTAATGCAATAATCGCACAATAAAGGATTTTTTTTTTAATCTTAACTAGGATGTGATTTCAGTTCATGCACCTATCATTTTCGGGTGTTCCCGCTGACATCTATTTTTGCACCTACTCATGTGAGCTATAAACATTGATGTCATCAGTTTTTAAGGTCTAACGCATTGCACTTCGTAACCAGAAGCTCTAGAAAAATGTTTTGCTGCTGTAGCATGAAGTATATTGTGTGAAGTGTGTTTTTTATTCTGGTAGTTATATATTAGTTGATCTTCTGTGGCTGTGGGTATTGAACCTGCACATCTTCCAAATTTTGCTTTCTAGGCAGGTATGTTCCGCTGGAACCAGAGATAGCCTTTTCGTCTCGTCCCATAATGGCTGCTGAAGGATACACAACTGAAATCGTTGTTGAGTGCTTTATCTCAGGAAGGTGGGCCATTCAATCTGCATCTTTTCATATACGTGTGTAGTGTTTCTTGACCCAAGCAATCTTTGACGGCCTTTATCATATTTTAAGGCAAGAACGTTTAAGTTTGCTTCATGAGCGCAAGGCCGGATTTGGATCATTATTGCAGAGTTTTTTTTTTCAAAGGGGTAATTTATTCACACTTCCTTATACACATGAACTTTAGGGATGTTTCTCAAACGGTGATTACCTGGAGAAGAAATGGTTTCGATATTCCCAGAAGTAGCCAGTATGAACGGCGAGACAACGGGCAGCGTCTGGTGATAAAAGATCCTAAGCATATTTTCGACCATGGTAACTATCAGTGTGTAGCAAGTCAAGGGTTAGCCTTCAACGTTGTGGCAAACATCAAGATAGATGTGTTTGGTGAGTGCTCTAGTTTTTAAAATTGCGCATAGTAAATGCCTATAGTAATGGAGTTCTCGCCTTTATGTTCCATTGATCAAGACTTTTTGGCTCATTCGCATCGACCATTTTCCTTTGCAGCGAGACCAACGTTTGACGTGAGACCAGCGGATTTCACTAAAGCATTCTCGGGAAATTCCACATCTTTGAACTGCACGGCTAATGGTCCTCCATCATTTACTAGACAGTGGTACCGCAACGGATACCCACTGGTTGCAGATGAAAACCATATAATTCAGATCAACAATAGTCTTCTTTTGCGAAACCTCAATTGGGAAGATCATGGTATCTTTCAATGTGTTGCAAGCAATTTCAAGGTTATGTCATTTGCCGTCGCTCAAGTGGAGGTTAACAGTAAGTTTTTTTAGCTAGTGAATGATTATGAGCTTGTCATATTTGTAATGTGTCATGAGCTGGCAACTTAACTTGAAGAACTTGTGCGTAATGTCAAGGGTTTTTCTTCTTCGTTTTATTGAAGCAACCTGTGGATTCTCAATAAAGCTTTCAGCTCTTAATAGACTCTTTGGAAGAAGTTACATGTCTGGAATATCTGAGATGTGTTGTAAGTTTTAAGGGTATTGATAAGATTGGCTCAAACGTAAGCTAGTAGTTACTGTGTATAGGACTTACCAAATTATTTGGCGTTTCGACTTAGCATCCGAGTGTTACGATTTTATTGCAGACTTAACGGCTCGCATTTTAAACGAGTTCAATGATGTATATATTGGAGTTGGGGTGACTGGACTGGTGCCATGTGTAGTTGTTGGTGCTCCTACACCGCGAGTTTCATGGACTGTAAACGGAACTGACATGCCTGTAAGTATATAACAGTCCGTACCGGACATCTTGTTAGCCACAAATTCTAATACTGGTACGCAATATATGAATAGGTTTTGCAAATCCAGAAGATGTTATTTGCTATTTGTTGTATTTAGAGAAATCCACGGTACAACCTGCTTGCGAATGGTTCTCTGGAGATCCAAAATGCAATTTTTGATGATAATGGCGTGTATACATGTTCTGTCGATAATGTGATTGGGTTCGATGTGCGCTCGTGTAAAGTGGTGATAGTCAGTAAGTATCAGTTAATATGCTGCATTACTTCCAAGAAAACGTGTTGTCACTTCAGCGTTTGCGGTTTTGACCAAATAATAGTTGAGCCAGTGAGTAGTGGATGTCAGTTGCCTTGGTTTTTATCAGATGGTCAATTTTGCCGTATTTTCGGGGCGGGCAATCGTAAGAAAAAAATTATGGTAGAAGTCAACCCGTACATTTTCATTGCACACAAGCACTGCGTCCTAAATGACATCCTGAAATGTTACTGTAAGTTAAGCGTGACACCGCGTTTTATCTGCTTTGCCAAAGCAAACTGAATTTAGATTTTCCTGATCCCCTGCCGCCGCTTTGAAGAACTCTTTCGATGTGCAGAAATTTAATGTTTGTTTTTATCGGCAGCATCCTATGTTCGTTTTATAGTTCCTACTAGGATTGTCAAGGGGCCTGAAGCCACTACGAACGCGAGAAAGGGGGATATACTTACGCTTCCTTGTCAAGTGGAGTTTGACGTACTGGCGAATTATACTCGGGAGTGGCGTCGCAATGGTCTGCCTGTGAATGATATGCGGTATGTTGTGCAACCCGACGGAAGCCTGCAGATATTGTATGCGCAGAACCTTGATACTGGAGCTGATTTTTCATGCCATATATTTTCAAAGGGAGGGAATGTCACAGTATCCACTTCCCTAATAATTGTAGGTAAGTAATTTTAGAATAGGATTAATTGGTATTCCTTTTCCAGTTTGTTTTGTATTAAGCTTGCTGTTGCTTTTTCGAATTTTTGTCTTCCTTTATTGGAAGTATGCATATGTCATGATGGATTCGAATAAATATGGTCTATGTTTGCGATTATAGCTGGAGAGATAATGAACGCTGATCAGTATCTTGTTCAGACTTTTGGTATGTTAATGATATGTTAAGAATAGCTGGTGACTTCGCAGATTGTTATTTTATTTCGTAGAATTGCCGCTGGAGCCTTCGTCTCCTCGTTTTTCTCAAATCCAAGCCTACTCGATGTTGCTTACGTGGGATGCTCCTGGGTTTGATGGTGGTAGTCCACTTACTGGCTATGAACTATATATGAAAAACTTTACAAATACTGTGTTTGAAATCATAAAGTTAGTACCGGCTAATCAAGTGTCATACCTTGTAACAAACTTGATGGCTGGTGCAAAATACAAGTTCAGGATTGCTGCAACTAATAGTATTGGACGGGGTCGCATGAGCAGTGAATCAGACTGGGTGCAAACAACCACTTTAGGTATGTATTTCTCTTTTCATTTTTGACTTTTATCAAAGGGTGAACCTTTGATAAGCTCTTGAAGCTATGTAAGCTATTCGGGGAACTGCCCATTCAGAAATGTCTAGGATGCTTCTGAAGTTTCTATGTGTGCAGAAATTGGAAGTATCATTTACTTAGTATCAAATCACCAGATTTTTCGGTTTGGCACACAAACAGCATATCATGCCTTAAGTGTGGAGTTCATTTCATTTATTTATGAAAGTTTTAGCCGAGTCTGTTACGTTTTGTTTTATTTTATTAAGGTTTAATGTATTGCTCTTTTATTAATATTCATCCCTTCTCATTTTTATTAGCACCAAGTGCTGCACCTCTCAACTTTCGAGTGCTTGGAGTTCGCCCAGAGTCGATAACTTTTGAGTGGGCTGTAAGTACTATAAAGTGTTTCATGATAGATTTGTTGGGGTTGACTCTTCAGATGACGGGGTATTCAATGTAAAGTTTTTTAGTCGCTGTTATTTTAGCGCTGTAGGCTTTCTGTTTTTAGTTTTATTTCGTTTCGTTTTGAAATTATTTAAGATGGTCATTTTGTAGATTCCTGCTCCAGAGACACACAATGGCGATTTGACTGGATTCACTATTGGATATCGGCTTGATGGGTCGACCAACCAAGGCTTTACCCAAATCGACGTTATTGGTGGTACCACAGTCAGTCATTCCATATTTGGATTGCCGTTGTTCACACGTTATGAAGTACGAATTGCTGCGCGGAATAGTGCAGGACTGAGTCCATGGACTCCAACTATGGCTGTAGAAACACAACAAGGAAGTAGGGCTTTTTCTGTCATAGTCTGTATTGTGCTTGAGGTATGGCAAGCGGATCGATTGTACTATGATTGCCATTTATTATTTGTATTCTCAAATTAAAGTTTACTTGGTTCTCAGTGTGTTATGCTCTCAATATGATGACGAGCGTTTGTAGGTCACTGCAGTTATGTATGTATTTAAGTGCTTTTTTGAGTTATTTTGAAACTTGTCCTATTACTACACAGCCAAGCAATTGTTTGCTACGCGGATCTACATGAACTGATCTTCCAAAAATGACTTGTGTTTAGTTCCGTCTGCCCCGCCTATCAATTTAACTGTCTCCGTGATAAATGCGACAGCAGTGAGAGTAAATTTTGTAAGCCCGCCGCAGCAGTTCTGGAATGGCAAGTTAACAAAGATAATTGTAAGTTCCGCGTATATTGGTAGAAGTTTGTAATGGCTTGCATGGCGTCCTGTAGTCTTTCGTGCTGTAATTTATCTCCTGGCTTATTAAATAGGGTATGCTGGATTGTTAGGTTCGGCAATCTGATCGCTGTTTCCCAAGTCTCGCATTATAGCTATAGTGTTATAGCTATATGAATTATAAAACGGATTTCTGCTATCCATCATTACCAGAGCCGTGTTTAAGTTGGAAGATAGTGCTAGCAAGACGGTGTGCGTGGGTACTGCTCTTTGATGAAACGGTTTATCTCCGCATTTCTTTAGGCTCGTGTTTGGCCTCCTGGCAAGCCCCAAAGTCAACAAGAATATATTACTGATTATGACTCATCCTCCCATACGAGGCAGTCGTTTGTTCACCCCAGACTGAGTCCTTTTACAGAATATACTCTGTCTGTGGCTGTCGCAACAACTGGTGGTGCGAGTCCGGGTAGTGATTCTGTTCAATTCAAAACTCAGGAAGGCAGTAAGTATGACTTACGTGCATGCTATTCGTTCATGGTAGAAGCCCAGAGCGCCAGGTGTAGGTGGGGCTTCTTAGCTTTATTAAAGCGGATGTTTTACATGCGGCATTTATATGCTTTCTATGTTCATATACATAATGTTTTGCTGGATTTTGTGGACCTGTTTTGATGCAGTAATGTTTTTTTTTTAAGCATTTGGCTAGGCCCATTCCGACTTGGGTTTTCTTTGTGCCTTAGCTTTGCTTTGTCATGCCGCTTTAGCCCTAAGAATTAATGGCGATTCCGCACTTGCTGGTATGGCAAAATGCTCAGGATGATATGCCCCAAGTCGTAACTAAACACAAGATAAATGGCTAGTCCCAATGTGTGCATCATTTATGTTTGTTAGAAAAAACCTAATATGTGCGTGTGCGGGTTTGTGTCTGTGCCTGTTTATGTGACTACTGGCTATAAATCAACATGTTTTTTGAAGATAGAAGTAGTCAATAATGATTATTTTTTTATATCTGTAAATTTGAAATCATACGTGTATCATAAGTGTTGCGAATTGAACCATTGTCGCTACGTCAAATGTTGTGGCCAGCATATAGCATCAAGCTGGTCATTTTTCCAGGAACTGTTAATCTTCTTGGGGCAAATCTGTTGCATGGAGTTGTGCGTGATGCGGCCTCTTTACAAGCTATTTATGCTAGCAGTGTGCGTCATGTTACATTATCATGCATTAAGTCAGCAAAAAATTATAGTAAAATGGGTTTTATACGTTGTCTTTTGTCTGTCTTCTGCTTTTTCTCTGTCACTTACTTTTTATGTTTACATACAATCATCGGAAGCGTTTTCTTCACCATGCCTGTTTCTCTTAGTTCCGGACGCTGTTCGCGATCTTCAAGTTTCTGGAATTTATTCGGATGCTTTCTCGATGCACTGGACTAATCCCGAGAGAGTAGTTGGCATCCTGCAGGGCTACAGAATAAGGTAATATTTGGCCATGTTTGCGTGAAATAAATTGAGGTCAATTTTTAGAAATTCTTTTCATGCTAAGTCGTAAATATTGTTTATTTGAGTGGGTTCAGGTTTTTTCTTTTTAAATTTCTGAGACTAGGTTTTGCCGATTGCCCAGATTATAAGCAATGGCATGTTGAAAGCTATTTTGTTGTTGTTGTTGTTGTTGTTGTTGTTGGTTTTTATGGCTCCAGTAATAAATTTACTGTTTTTAAGACGGATGTTTTGTAGGTTATGCAACATTGGTCTCTACTTTAGATTCCTGTTATTTTATTATTATTATTATTATTATTATTATTATTATTATTATTATTATTATTATTATTATTATTATTTTTGTTCATGCCGCCTCGCTAAATATGGGAATGTATCTCGTGCTTCATGTGTTTTGCTATATGTGTTTTAATAGCCAGTCGAGGGTTGCTGTTTAGATTGGTTAATATAAAACCGTTTTATTGGTAGCTAGGAGGTATTCGATGAATGGCATATCCTTCTAAGTAGTAAACTATGCCCAATGTAGCAGGTAGCAGGTGGTCTATTGCGCACGACGTACACGTCATTGCAGCTCGGTTAGCTCGTTTCCAGAATCATGTATTCTTGTTTGTTCCTTGCAGGTATCGCAAATTTGGGCTGGGCGCCCCTTGGATTGAGTTCTCAGAGGATGCGGTTGTCAACGGGGCTGTGGTCAAAAACTTGGAACCAAGAACAAGATATGAAGTTGAGGTTGCAGCTTTCACTAGTGCTGGGCAAGGCACCTACGTTGGAGCATCTGTCACAACAATCGAATCACCTAGTATGTTTTCGTCGTTCTGTATTATATTTTTTGCATATGCTTTCCTCTATTTATATGTACTCTCATCCTTCTATTATTATCTGTGTTGTTATGACTTTATTCCAAGCAGTGTTAAAGTTCTCTTATTGTGCTATTTTTTGCAATAGGAGGTAAGGGGATGGATATATTTTTATATTACTATTGCTATTTGTATATTTTTATACAAATATTATTTTCTTCACATACATATCCACGCATAAACGCATACACACGCACACACACACACACATATATATATATATATATATATATATATATA
>QQSS02218660.1:0-10914 GCA_003687565.2 Craspedacusta sowerbii
TATATATATATATATATATATATATATTGAACACACAATTACACATACACCCACCAGCCTAAACTAGTTTACGGAAGGCAGAAACTTTAAAACTTTGGTTAGAAACGGAAGATTCAATCGGAACACACTCTTGCATTTTATGCGTGCTTTCCAAATCGCTTAAAATACGACCTTTATATAGACAGATGAATCTGACTTCTTGTTTAGAGCATATGTTTATAATTCGGTTTATAATTGTTTCCTGTACGCAGTCTCTGACCTTTCAAAGTTAATCTTTGCTTCTTCGTCATAAGTTTCTGTGCACTGGAATATTCATTGCTTTTTCCATTCCAAAAAAATTCGTGGATTGTTTTTTGGCTATTCAATAAGTTGCAACAATCTGTCGAGAACTCCTCAGAATAAAAAAGGTAATCTAAGCATCCGATATCTAGTGCTAACTAAATTAATTAGAAATTTAATGCATTGTTCTGACTTTCAGCTCAACTGCATTTTCGGGCTGGGCAGGATATAAGACCATCGTCACCAAAGACCCTTCGAAGCAATCCATAATCGACACCAACAATCGCATCTCCGGTTTCAGTCAAACTGACATCTTGCAACTCCAACTCATGTATGGGTGCTCAGGAGGTAAGCCATTTAAGTGACATATTATGCCTAATTATTTGTATATGCATATAAGTATATATATATACATATATATGTATGCATGCATGTATATACATATATATATATATATATATATATATATATATATATATATATATACATATATATATATATGTATGTATATGCACTAGCAGGCTTAGTGTTAGCCAAATGGAAGCAGGATTCTTGAAGTTTCACTAGGCGAGGTAATTAGAGTTGTTTGGCGTAGGTTGAAGAGGGCTGGCTTCCTAGGTTGTCTTGAGGGACTCCCCACCCATTAAAAATTGAATGGCGCCATTTTGTGGAAAAATTGACACTTTTACGAACTACAAAACATAAAACATAATAACACTATGCATGTGGAGAGAAGCTACGTCAACGAAGGTCTGTCACGGAGTCACAACAAGACTAACTAACAGACTCCTCGGTGGGTAGAAATAACCATGACAAGCCATGAATGCAATCCACGTCGATCAAGCCACATTCGACTAACAAAATGGATTTTTTATAGCGTTGATGAAACGAGTAGATGTTTGAGAAATATGGGTATATATAGGGTGGAATAAGTGTTTGAGAAATATGTTCTTGGCGGCCTTACGTTTCCCGACGTTGAAGAAAACTTAAATACCTGTCTTAACTTGACCAGTTTCTGCCGCATGTGTGATCACATGCACTTATGTGTTCGTTCTCTACAGGCGGAGTTGTTACCCAGACGCCCGTGCTTTGCAATGATGCTAACCAGAACTGTGCCATGTGGGCAAGGAATGGCGAATGCAGTAAAAATCCAGGCTACATGCTCGTAAACTGCAAAAAGTCGTGCAACCGCTGCTGATCTGAAATATTGGAAATCGTGCAATTTAACATGAATAAATAGAAGAGAAAGCCGTAACAAATGTCTTGTTTATTTTCCACATTGCGTCACGTTTAAGGAATATACCACGTCGTGCATATTCATGGTCGAAATGGATCTAAATTCAAATTGAGCTCATTATCTTCATCTTTTCCGTGCTTTTATCATATATTTGCTCCTAGAGCCGAGTTAAAGACTAATACAGAAAGTTAAACTAGATGCTTGAGTTTTACTTTTGCGAATAAGTAGGGGTGATAACAGGCTATGAACAAGCTACACATACCCTTAGGCTACCTGTTACTCTTCAATCTGCGACTGATCATGCCGACATGCCGCGGAGGTCAATATGGTTGCGGCTGCACGCCAGGATGCTTAAATCAATTGCCTTCGAATAATTTTTATTATTTCATAGAAAATTGCTTGAGGATTGCTCGAGCTTGTTAAGGAAAGTGTGTGGGTTAGGTTTAGGGTAAGCAGTAGTATAAATAAATAAATAACATGAGAGCCAAATCTCCTCCATTAGTTACGACTGCAGACCGGTCGCCCCATCTTGCAAGCATCACTTTCGTGAGATTACGTCACATCACACCAATCGCAAAGAACCGCTGATTCAGAAGTAAACGGTAGATTTTATACCCACTACAAGCATGTTTGCTGACGATTTCAATTCTTGCAATGACTTCAAAGTAGTAAACGAACTAATAAGGAGTTTTGTCGATTTTTACATTAGCAGTCACTAGAGTCATGATAAGGAAAGGCTATTACAACACTACCACTAACGAAACTAGTGAGGGTAAAAAAAATTGCGCTTTGAGATATGAATACCCTCATTACACACGCAAGTAAACAAAACTTACGCAAAACTTAAGTGCACAAAAAGTAAATAAGCAAGGGGATCGAAGACCCCCCTTTTTTTAAATGCGAGGGTACCCCTTGTCTGACAGAAAATTGTTCTTCTATTTGCCACTATATTTGAGGAATTCGAAAGTGGATGCTTTCCAATCAACTTAGCATTCAACTAGTTTGTTTATTAAAGGCTTCCTTATACGACACCAATCGTTTTTTCCTTTTTTCATACAAGAGTATCAACAAACAAGAGAAAAGCTCAGTAGATGGTTACATGAATCTTACAATCACCAGACATATGTAGAGACCTCTTCTAGATGAGTAATTGGTGCAGCTAAATTACTAGCACGGAAAGCTTTAAAAAGGCGTCTTAACATTTGTTTAGCCAAAGTATCCATGAAGGGAGGAAAAAAAAATTGGTGATTGAAAGATTATAGTAAGAAATGGTTTCCAGAAGGGCACCGCAGAGCGAAATGCGAAATGATTCTCAGAAGAAAGAATAACTTTTTTAGTTTTGACATGTTTCGACAAAATTTGTCATTTTCAAAAACAAAATCGAGCTTTCAATTCGTAAATAAACAGGAGGTGTATCACTCCACTAACTGATAAGATCCACTTTTAAAATAAACACTTCACCAATCGCACTTCTCATAAACTAACGGCAGAGAATTTTTTTTTCCCACAGTTACAATGAAAGCATTCCAAGTACATTCTAAATGACTTTCTAATCTACATTCAAAGCGACGTCAAATCAACTAGTGAAACCACTACAAAGAAAACAGAAATTGGGGCGGGGGGGAGTTGGGAACGGGAGGAAAGGGCGAATAAAGTAAAGCAATACAGAGACTTAGGGATACGCGGTAGACTTGAGCATTAAGGTCGGGCTTGAGCCAATGAATGTGCATGGCTTCCTTCAGTCTTCTCTGGAAGTCTGTAGCAGCAGAATCTAAACCGGAAAAACATGCTGCAGAACAAAAGTTCTTGCATTCACTGTCTCTCAGATGCTTCCACACGTGTGAGGCTTTGTTTTTACCTAAGTGTTCTTCAATTTCTGGTGTTGATATGTCTGGCGATCTCGCCAATGTAGCTAGCATTACATCCAGCACAGGTAAACTTATATACAACACCAGATCTCGAATACTTGGAAAGGCGGTCGTTTGATGAAAAGTAAGAGCCTGTTTTGAAGGAGGAAAAAACCAACTTAACAACAATACCCTTACAATAACTTTCAACTAGGCGGTGTGTTAGTGTGGACAGAAACACAACATATGGCAGTTTAAAATATCTCACGCTGGGCGTTCATCTAGAGTTGATGTGACAATTCGACAGGCTCTGCAAGCTTTCCTGCAGGTATGTCTTTACGGAGATACTTTTAGGAGTTTACGGAGTTTAGCTGATCACAGTGGAAACCAGACCAAGAACTACTGATTTTGAATGCGCGTTCAACCAGTGCTCTAACTAACCTAAGTTTATAAGAAAACGTGCAGAAGCTAGTGAAGTTCATAAAACCCCAGTGAATGCCTGCTTTCGAAATATTGAAGTACGAAAGTTCTCACCTTCTGTCTTGTTCACCAAACATCAAGAAATGGGATTTTCCCATCAGCTTCGTACTCTACTGTAAATTTAAAGTTCGGGTGCCTAGAATTCAAATACTCAAAGAAAGATGATATGTCAGCGTATTTGTCAAATAGGCAAGAAACATCATCCACTTATCGGTGGTAAAAAAAACTGGTTTCGTTCCCATGTAGTTAGATATCCAACTTTTTTCATGGTGATCCATGAACAGATTCGGCAGGACAGGTCCCAGCTGAGAGCCCATTGCCACCCCGTCAATCTGATCATACGTATCTCCATTAAACGAGAAATGAGTTTGCGCAGTGGCAAAATTAAACAATTTCTTTAACTGATGTCATATAATAGTAAGTGAAGGTTTACTTCTTAGGAGCGTACTGGCTGCAATCTCAATACTTTCATTCAAAGGGACATTCTTAAACAAGTTACAAAAATCAAATGAAACCATGTACTTACCTGTACAGCGTATTTTATTTACTTCCTACACAAATGAAAATGAATCCTTGGTAGAATAAGGGGAGAAAGGAGATCTGACATATGTTTAGCAAGGTCATAATTAAATGTAGAGCACGAGGAAATAATTGGGCGAAAAGAGGTTAACGTCGCTTCGAATGTAGATTAGAAAGTCATTTAGAATGTAATTTTGAATGTTTTGATTGTAACAATTAGAAAAAAAATTGTCTGTCGTTAGTTTATGAGAAGTGCGATTGGTGAAGTGTTTAATGTAACGGTGGATCTTATCAGTTAGTGGAGTGATACACCTCCTATTTATTTGCGAATGGAAAGCTCGATTTTTTCAAAATGACATAAGATATTGTCGAAACATTCAAAACTAAAAAATTTATTCTTTAATCTGAGTAAGAAATGGCTAAGGCAAACATCTACAAAAAATAAATGAAAAAGAACTGGTACAGCCACATGATCGTGTCAATAAAAACAAATAACCTAATATAGTTATCTACCACATGCGTACATATGAGATAAAGATTTAATAAATAGCATGTAGGTTTGCATGGCGTTTAAGGCAGATGGCTCATGCGGATTTTAAGTTTGGGTAGTATAAGGCCAATACAGAGCCATTAATCAAAGTTGATCCAAAATTCACTGGTCTGTTCCTGTTTCAAAGACTCATCTATCAAAGCTTACTAGTCTACAAAAGTCATAACAGCTGCAAGTACACAAATATCTCAGAGGAACGAGCTCACAGAACTTCCAAAACTAGAGCATTACCGTCGCCGGCGAATACATTGACGAATTAATATCAACTAAGCAAGCAGAGAAAGCACAAGGCTTCAAACCAATGCCGACCAAAAGCCAATTATTCCTCAGTGCTTGCTGCAATCGGATTGGTCTGATATAATGGTTCGCCAGGGTTGGCCGTACAAGATGGCGAACGTATTCATCGTTCGTTTTGGAATCGAACAGCGAGTTAACTTTCAAGTTAACTTTCAGGTTTTCACGTCAATATCGTCAGAGTTTAGTCTTGCTAGGTGATCGGCCATGATGCCAGCATATAGGGCCAAATCCAAGGATGAATTTAACTGAAATAAATTACTTGGGAGACTGTTAGGACCAGACGCCTTTGATGTATTTAGCGCATTAATAATGTTAATGACCTCTTCTGGCTCAGTTGGATCCAAGAATAGCCTTCGGTGGTATGTGGTGGCATGTACTTTTGAAAAACTATTAGGTGAGTTTGGAATTTCAGAATTTAATGATTTCTGAACAGAAGCAAAATAATCGTTAAATCCTAAAACTCAACCAGCTATATCTCTCGGATTATTAAGGGTACAGTTATTTGGTCTGATTAGCGTTGTGGGTACAAACTTACTGTTCTCTAAAAGGTTTACGATCGCCTTGATGCCATCCCATGTCCTTTTTAAATTTTTCTGGTTTTGTTGGAAATACTTATTATAGTATAAGACTTTGCTTTTACGTATCATGCATACACTAGAGTTTCGGTGGCGCTTGTAGTTAGCGTAAGCCATTTTTTGCTGTTGGGTCTTCACTTTCATATGCTGTTTAAAGTATTTATCTCTTAGTTTCATAGATTCAAGAGTTGGGCTTGTAATCCATGGCATCTGTTTAAGATTAGTCTCTTTTTTAGATAAGGCTTTACATGGCGCAATTATATCTAAAATCTCAGTGAGTTTTACGAGCAGAATTTTAGTTAATTTATCCGGCTTCTTTTTGTTACCAAATAGGACTTTTCAGTTTATGGCAAATAATTCTTTTAAGATTTCGCGGTCACTTAATTGCTAATAAGATCGATCATAGTGGGGCTTTTCTTTGGTTCTCGTTTCCTTTGAGGTGTAATTGGTGAAGATGGCAAATTAAGCAAAATGATCTGAGATGCTGCATGTTAAGTTTCCACTTGCAGAGTCGTATTTAATCTCATTCGTTAATATGTTATCTATTAATCTTTTTGATTTTAGATTTACTCGACTTGGTTGATTTATTAACGGTTGAAAGCTATGGAAAGCTACTATATTCTAGAAATCTGACGTTTCGGGTGATGTGTCACAGATAAGAAAGTTTATGTTAAAGTAGCCCATTACAATTACAAATTTATCTTCTTTGATTAGTTATCTTCTGTAGAATTTTAAGTACGCATTCGTTACTGAATGGGCCTGGATGTTTATAAACACAACCGCGTACAATGTTCTTCCGCATATAATGTTCTTGTTGACGTTTGGGGAATCGATTCGTTGCGCATAGTTAGTTTGTAACATCAGTTGTGTACAGTTAGTTTGTTTACGTTTGACGAATCCATCAGTTGCGCATAGTTAGTTTGTATCATCGGTTGTATCTAGTTAGTATGTTTACGTGGGAGGGGGGATCCATCAGTTGCGCATAGTTAATTTATGTTATGTTTTGAGCATCCTTCAGTTGTGTATAGTTACTTGATTGTGTGTGGAGCATTCTTTCCTTGGGTAAAGGTGTGGATGCTTGCTTACGCGGAGGGAGTCTGTCTTCTTGGCACACGCGTAAGCCTGTTTATGTGAGGACTGGGATGTGAGTGGACCGTGGCTTGTGGATGGTTGACGCATTACTTATATAAAA
Organism: Craspedacusta sowerbii; assembly: GCA_003687565.2. Classification (NCBI taxonomy): domain Eukaryota; kingdom Metazoa; phylum Cnidaria; class Hydrozoa; order Limnomedusae; family Olindiidae; genus Craspedacusta; species Craspedacusta sowerbii. The sequence continues at coordinate 6,977 of QQSS02218660.1, forward strand.
GAGTCGATCTTGAAGTGTGGTCTGTATTCTAGTACGTATCAGAGTGGCTTGCATTCTATGAGCAAGTGAATTAATTATGTGACAATGTGAACGAGAGTGTTTTCATTTGAGGCAAGCAAGATGATTGCCCGACAGAAACTTAAGGTGTTCAGTATTTTCAGACGCACACTGATTTTTTGGCAAATTTAAGGCTCCAGGTGCATCTCATAGCGCGGGACGTAAAGCTACCATTTGATCCTCAATTTGCGATTGATCATGCCGACATGCTGAGAAAGTCAATAGACTGCGGCTGCACCGACATCTTATCGAGGAGTAATCGGTAGATTTATACCCTCTCATAGTTCCAGAAATTACTTTTTTTTTACCTGCTTGAATGGAGATTTCTTGAAGATTGAGACGTTGAAAGAAGTTCAGTCATTGTCCTGCCACAGGTTACAGGAGTATTTTAGCCGTGTTGGGTCAAAGATCTACAACGCTTCTGATAAAATGGGCCTTTCTCCTCTTCTGGATTAACCGCAACGCTAACGGATAGTTACGGGACACTAAAATTTACGGCTTTTACGCAATCTCTGATGCAGCCATCGCAGCAAACCTAGAACTCGACAAGTTTCCCAGCGGCTCCAGGCAAGCGCGTCTCAAACATAACAAGCCACAAAACATTTGCCGCAGGTCCCACAATTAATCATAGGCGCGCGATCCTATTATCATGGAGATACGTGACTTTGTGGAGCGAGGACATGTAAGGAACGTTGAAGCCGTTTTCTAGCAATACCAGTTTTGCTCAAGCCAGCAGACACCGGCCTTTTACCGCCGGATTTGCGATGGGGCGGTAAGTGCTAAAGACTAGGACCACTTCATATATGGTACCTAGGAAAAGAACACCGGACGAAATCTTAGGACGTTCGTTTATAATATTTTACAATGCTTGAAACAATAGACAAAGAACAGTAAAAGGCCAATCGTTGAGCACGTTTGGTCATGCTTTCTTGGAATGTCAAAGTGCGTCGTACTGAAATAATTCCTTACATCAAACGAAGAATGACAGAGAATTTTCGACGTTTATTAATATGAAAACTTAACACGCCTTCTAGTAGTTAAAATATCTCCAGCGTTTCTTTTTAAGTAGAAAGATCATCACTATCAGGACCACCGCAAGAATTAAAATATTAAAATATTAATTAAAATATTAATCTATAAGTAGGGTAACAGGAAGAAGTGGGTGGAGCAAAACCGAGCGTGCAACGTGCAACAGGGTGAGTCAACATCCACGTTCGCGTTGCTGTTGCAACACTCATTCAAAGATAGAAGTAACTACGGAACTCGTTCATGTGACGAATTTGCACATAGCTCAGTGGGGAGCCAAGATGACATCGAATGTCTATATATATTGTGGATAGTTACCAGAACAGAAAAAGAAGCCGGCAGTGCCAAGGGAAGGCAACAGAATTGTCATCCTGAATTTAAGAGTACCACATGTATTTATATGACTCGCGGCTTATTCTTCTGTCTTTAGAATAACCCATAAGGGCTAGCTCGCACTAGATATAGATAGAGGTTTCGACAGACGTACCCTATAGCGCTTAGGATACAAGAAATGTCACAACACATATGAACAAAAAATTATGAAAAATAAAAACGGCACGATTTTGTAAATACAGTAAGATCAAAATTGACGGGTGGTGATCTATAGAAGATCTAGAAGTATTCTAGAACAAGAGTTTCATCAATCTTCTACAACGAGCACAAGACTACTACAACAAGACTACTACCACTTAAGGTTTAGTCTCAGCATCCGTCCGCATTCGAGCCGGCACATTTTCCCACAAGCAGCCTTGTAGATCATCTCATAGAACTTTATGCCTTCCCCATAAGTAATCCAAGGGTTTATTAAGAATCGAACCACCCAAACTGACGAACGTATTTTGCAATGAAAGCACAAGATCAGAGGTTACCAATGGCTCTTTATTACTTCTTAGCCACAATGAAATTACAAAACATGTCCGAAAACATTAATGAAACGACGTACTTTCTGCTAAATGAAAATATCAGAAAATCTGGTCATTTTGAACTCCGAGACGTCGTATACGGGATCTTCACCAATCGCTAGAGCTGCGAGAATGCGACCGTTCACAGGCGCCATCTTGAATCCATGGCCAGCGAACACCCCAAAAATCATATTGGGATACTTCGGATGGCGATCCATTATAAATCCCCCATCGGCTGTCCACGTATACATACACTGCTCCGTGATGCTGGGATCTGGGGATACTCCGCGGAAAAAGCTTCTAGCGAATTCCGCGGCACTTGCATAATCTGGCTTGTCCGTCCGGCTGTCTGGGTGGACGTCCGTGCCGTGGTTATTGCAGATCTTTATCATGCCGGGGTACTCATACTCGCTCATAGCGTAAACCTGACATGGCTCCCGATATTGAATGACGGGTAGTCTGGCTATAGACGCCAGCTCGGAATCAGTGGTCTTCCAATAGTGAATGTGGACACCGATTGTTCTCAGAGGAAGTCTTAATCCTACATGCTTCGCCAAATCGTTGGTCCAAGGCCCTGCTGCAATAACAACAGCCCCGGCATAATAAGTGGTAACCCTGGTTGTGACTTGAGCAGGGCTTCCCGGCGTTATGTTCAAGACCTGCTCCGCATCACGAAATATTCCACCGAGTCGCTGGAACACGTTCAGAAATGCAAGGACGCACTTACCAGCGATCAGTGTCCCCGCCGAGTTGTCAACTATACCAGCGTGACCCGGTGGAACGCTGAGAAACGGAAAGCGCTCGTTTAGTTGCTGCGCTGAGTGCAGCGAGTATCCAACTCCTAGATCATTCAGAACTTTGACGCACTGCGCTTTCTCGTCGCTCTCGCTGGGAAAAATTTGACACAACCCGTTCTGGATGAATAGCACCTGTTTGGCTTCTTCTTCTAGAACTCTCCAATGCTCGATGGAGTCGAGGCTCATCTTGGCGTAGGGGAGCTTCTTGTAGGAAACTCTGAATGTTCTCGAGTGTCCGTGAGATTCCCCTCTGGTGTGAGGAACGGGAAACTGATCTAGCAACAGCACTGTCTTACCACGCTTGACTAGCGAGTACGCAGTGGCACATCCATTCACGCCGCTTCCAATTACGATTACGTCAAAGGTTCTCGAAATTTCAGACGCCATGATTCAAGACAGACTTCTGGTCAGCGTCTCCCCTTTAGTACAAAATTCCCTAAGGATCACCGGCTTGATTAGACCGGACCACTGGTGTGATGCGACCCTGAGAATAACAATAGGCAGTGATTAAATTAACAGCCACGTAGGCTAATTATTCCTTGTCTTGAACTACCAGGCTTTGTTATAACACGGATCATCAGTGAGACAATTAGGCTAGTTCATTCAACAGAAGCCACGGGCAAGAGGGTTGGGCCTCAACAGCGGAAATACCGTGTTCCCCGAGCATAGAAATTTAACTTGCAGAACCGGGAAACTGGTGAAGCCCACCCAGGGTCAATCAGACCAACGGATCCCACATCTTTTTTATAATAACTACCAACCGTAACCATTAGTCTAAACTGAAGTAAAACTAGTCCTAACTCTACTTAACCCTCTTGCAGCTCGCTTACTAGAAATAAACGAGATCTGGATGATGAAATCGGCTTCCAGGGGTTGGGGACAGTATAATAACATACACGTATATTTTAACAACTCAGAGATTAAAATGGCCACTTGCTAAACCTGCTAAAACATGTATTTGATATCTACACAAAAATTTATGTATATATATATATATACATATATATATATACATATATATATATACATATATATATATATATATATATATATATATATATATATGTATACATACGCAGATATAGATAGATAGATAGATAAATAGATAGATAGATAGATAGATAGATAGATAGATAGATAGATAGATAGATAGATA
>QQSS02218671.1:0-10911 GCA_003687565.2 Craspedacusta sowerbii
GTGTGTGTGGGTGTGTGTGTGTGTGTGTGTGTGTGTGTGTGTGTGTGTGTGTGTGTGTGTGTGTGTGTGTGTGTGTGAATATGATATAAGGGCATGAGGTCTTGTCTAAATAGGTGAGTCCGTAAATAAAACTTGAGTGCTTGATCGAGTAGGTCTGACGCTTGACACTTGACTCCTGCGACTGGAGGTCTTTTTTGAACGGAAGAGTGCCAACAGCTCCTTGCGAAAGACTGTACCAGAAAAGCAATATAGCACGCAATTTATAGAAGAGTTGATCACCAGCCCTAGCTTGGCAAATGCGAACGAATCGTCGATCATTTTCCAGGCAGATGCCTGGTGGAGATTGTCCCGTCCGTAGCCTAGCATCCAGAAGCACTGAGTGATGCATTGCCAGGCGAGCAAGATGAGGAACGAGCATGTCACTGCCAGTAGAGTAACAGTCATCTGACGTTCGTGACCCACTGAGGATTTCCTATCCATACCTGCAATAGTAGATAGGAGAATCCTGTTATTATGCGGGAGCGTACGATCATGCTACGGTCGGTGCTACAAAGGAGAGAGAAAGCGTAGCAAATCCGGTGCTTAGCAAGTTATTCGCTTGCAAGAATAAATTAAGAGCATAAACTTAAGATATGATTCTAATTCGCCTATTTTAAGAGCTACCTAAACCAATATACATATATATATATATATACTCTTCATTATTGTCCACGATATCTTGTACCTATCTTTGGCTACATAAGGTCATTTTTTAGACATCGAGAAGAGTTTTCAATGATGCTTGCATTATGCAGACACGTGCCAAGTAAAGATTCAACTGGTGTCGAAGGCATTTACGCATTAGAAGTGAGCATCTTTTTTACTTTCTGCATTAGTGGTGGCAACTTGTTATAATTACTTATATCTATACATAGAGCGATAGATAGATATTATATATTTGTAGATATTAATAAGATCGATTTGGTCACAAAATCATGTCCATGTGTGAGATGACAACAAATAAATGCTGACAAGTACATGCTGCCGAACAAATACAGGCTAACAAATGACGACGAACCGATCCCCCCGAAATAAAAACTTAAAGAAAAAAAATAAAAAATTACAAGGACACTGGTAAATTACTATGGTAAAAGTTTAATGGCGACAAAATTTTGTTAGAAAATTAAATAGCTAAAAGAATTTGAGAGCATGCAACAATTTGAGGTGGCTGTACTCTTAGCTTAGATAACTTAGTACCTTTCTTCGGGTCGAACTTGCTTGCTTGAACGTGCAGCTTGTATATGATGGAACCGTTCAACGATGCCACAGCGAACCACGGGATTAGCACAAGGAACATGCAGTGGACCCAGAACTCGTACGCAGAGCCTGCACTGCTCCCTCCAAAGTCAGTAAGTGCTATCGAGTAGCTGTCAACGCCCACGTCCGCTTTCGGGTAGTACGAGAAGAAGTGGGGGATGTTGACCAAGAATGACAGCACGCCTACTGCGACGATCGTGATGGTCGTGTTTCGACTCGAGTACCACTGAGCGACCTGCTCAGGAAAGGAGACCATGAGAAAGCGATTGATGGTGATCGTTAGGATCAGCCAGATGCTGAAGACGACGAAAAAGTAGAACAGCGGGTAGCCCACGAAGCTGTAGAAAACCGCGTACTCGTAGATAGTCTTTATTTGAGGTCTGTCGCTGGGTAGAGTGTCAACAAGCAGAAAGAACGCCAGGAACCCACTGTCAACAATCGCTGTAAGTAGGATAGAATAAGAGATGGAGAATTGCAAGAAGCAGAATACAAAATCAATGGATAACTTCTACGTCTTACAAATACATAATACACATGTAAACGCGTTTTTAAAATACGAAATTAATGGATAACGTCTACATATGCTGTATAGACATGTAATCGCGTTTTAAAGTTGACAATGGACCTTAAAAATTCAGCATTAACGAAGAACGCGCTCCCGTTTGCTGAAGCCGCCATGCTGGAGGGCTAAAATATTCTGCCAGCCAAAGTCCTTCGCCAGGTTTCAATTAATAACCTAATCATTAATTCCTAAATTCATTCATTTATTCATTAATTTGCTAAGGGAACAAACTTCCAGGTCAATAAATGGACCCGAAGATAAATAAATAAATAACTAATAGAATAGCTTATAAATAAAAACATCGATTTATGAATAAATGAATGAATGAATGGGTGAATCAATCAATTAATAGATCAATCAATCCATAAACCAATCAAGTAATCAATCAATCAATCAATCAATAAATCAATCAATCACGCACGACATTAACTGGAGTGTCCGTCACATAATTGATGTATGCTTACGCCTGTTGTTGAATTTCCATCAATCGGACCAATGTTGTTTTTTAAATCTTGCGAAATTCGCCTCACAAGAAGTAAGTTACGCTAAAAGATTTGCTAGAAGAGGGAGAGTGAAATTCATCGTCGATTCTTCTAATGGCAACGTACCTAAGGCGAGTAAGTAAATTCCGGTGGACGAGGTTCTCTTCGTATACCGAACAATTCTTCGCCAAACGAGAATCGACAAGAAGTTTCCGATAATTCCCAGACCAGATATGGTGGCACCGATGGGTACCGAGCAGAGCCAGTGAAGATTGTCCTGTAAGTAGATGTTTATAATAGATTAAATCAACGCCAGTGGTCTTGCTGGGCACGTTTAGAAAGTAATCACAGCTGCAAAAGGCAGGTATATTTATAAGCAGGAAGTGAGAAGTCCCGTTCTTCCGCTACTCGTGTAAATCGACCTTTAGGAAGGAAAGATTTAGCCACGATGATTATATACAATTTCAACCCCAATGACACTCGTGCTAATGTATCTTGGGTGAGTTGATGTTGCTCTTGGCGAGAGCTCGAGAAAGGGAAAATGTACCTTTTTAAATATATCTATATTATATATATCGTATATTGTCAAGTAATATTGTTATTATATAGTTATATATGTATATATATATGTATGAATATATAAATACATATATTTATATATATGTATTATATTTATTATATATTTATATTTACATAATACATATATTTATATATGTATATATATACAAATTATTTTAAAAAATTACAGTTTACTCGTTAGTTAAAATTAATTTACATGCTAAGCCTACGCTCTTAATTAGTTATGCGTACGGATTGGTCTGGTCATGTTTCGCTAGTAATCTGCTGATCGATTTTAGTTATAAATATTAGTAGGCTATTGGTAGAATTAGTAGAATTAGTAGAATACTAGTAGATAGATTTTGGAATAACGTGTAGATGACATACTCCATCAGTGATTATTGCCATTGCATAATGGTGCACCCGTACACGGTTTGTAATGAACCACAAACTTACAAGTAAACTGCAATCCTGGTGCAGTGCACAAAAAATGATCTTTTGTTTTGGAATAGCGTACGTAAGAAAGAAATTGCTTTTCAAGAACTTAAAGCATTTGAAACACAGCTTGTTGTTCTAGCATAAATCTCGCTACCACAAAGTCAGTCTTGTCGTTCTGTCAAAAAACGAAAACACTTTTCCTTAGGCACATAGATACACCTTCATTTCCCAGGGTATGCTTACGTACTCCTCTACCCTCAGGCATGAAGATACGTAAATATACATTAATGTTTTAGGTTATGAGCAATATTCTGTTTACTTTTTGGATCTTTCTCTGATCTGCCTTGCGAGTTCATGCAGCCCCAGCATTCTGCAATGTTGTAAGCATCAGACCAGGAGCCATTGCCATTGTTTTCTTAATCATGTCAAGATGACATCAACTTTACAAACACAACTTCAGTTGGGAAAATATCCCGAGCAGCAGGTGTAAAATCACAATTTTACAAGATTACACGACTGGCATCGATCTTTTGCCATGTAATGATGTTCCTGCTCATACATCATCCATCTGCTGTTAATAAACCTGCACTCGAATGAGTCCGTTTCAGAACATGTCTTTGGAACGTTTGTGTCACGATCTATCTTAATTAATTCCTCCTAAAATTATAACAACATGACCAGTCACAGTTTGTGTTCAGGACGAATCATCCTCACTTACCATATTTGCCAATTTACTTCGTCATTAATTTAACCTCGACCCAGTCCAGTGGGTATCTAGGACCATTGGAGCCACACACCACGCTCAGTAATGCTCGATGTCTGTCGCAGTTTCAAAGGCTTACTCTTGCACAAGCGAATCCTAATCAAAATGGGATCAGCATCTCTGGCGCGTTGTCTCTCTGCTGACGTCCCGATGTGTTACACAACGAGGCCTTAGCTCGCTTGCTTTTACGTAAGCAACAAAAGCTTGGGTAAACATATTCGGTTCCTGAATAAACCCGGTGCAGATCAGACCCGGAGAAGAAAAGCTGTTTTAATTAGCAAAAACAGCAGCTAGGTTTTAGAACCGGTGGACGGCATTACTCGTTGAAGGTGCCAATATATAAGTTTGATTACGGAGCAGCGCGCGCGGAGTAAAGGATATAATCTATTGTTGTCGCGAGCCTGAGTCTTCACTCCACACACACACCCCCTAACACCCAAACACACACACACACACACACACATATATATATATATATATATATATATATATATATATATATATATATATATCCTCTCTAGGTACCTACAACTGTCACCTGCCAAATACTTTAACGATATATTAACGCCATTGTTACCAACTAAGTTTTACGTTTGTTGAGGACATTCATAAGGTTGATATTGTCGATAAATTCATGATTTCCTTTGATGTTGAAAGTCTTTTTACGAACATCCCTCTTAAAAAAACGATTGCTTTGGCCGTTGATGCGTTAGCTGAAAATAGTGCTTGCGGTAAGTTTTCTCGCTCCCAGTTAACGAAGTCATTTGTGCATGCTACATCGATGAACTTTCTGTTTAAGGGTTGTTTATATGATCAAATAGATGGTGTTGCAATGGGGTCACCACTAGGACCTACTCTTGCAAACCTGTTTATGGGTCATCATGAGCAGAGATGGATTAAGGATTTTACAGAAGGTGACGTGCTCATGTAACGAAGATATGTTGACAATATTTTCTGTGTCTGTCAAAGCAAAGAGGTTGCTGATAAGTTTTACAATTTTATAAGTGCCAAGCATCCCAACAATGAGTTCACATGTGAACCTGTTGTAGAGGGTCGGTTACCATTTCTTGATATCCTAATCGAAAATCTTAAAGCTAATAATTCAACCAGTGTCCAGCCCAAGCCCAATTGCACTGGACTGTATACCAACTTTCTAAGCTTCAAACCATTCAAGTATAAAGTTGGATTGATTCGTTGCCTCTTATATAGAGCTTTTCGTTTGTGCAGTTCGTGGGAAATTTTCCATCAGGAAGTTCAAAATATCCACAAAAACTTACAAGAAAACAGCTTTCCATCGCATCAGCTCACACCGTATGGATAAAACCAGTGACAAATGTAAAGACATCAAATATTTTAAATTACCATTCTTGGAAAAGCCTCTAATCTTACGCAATCTCGATTGAGAGGAAATGTGCGTAAGCTTTGAAAAAACGTGGATACTAACTTGGTCTTTGTTCCGCTCAAAATAGGTTCCTACGTTTCAGCAAAGCACAAGATAGCCAAGATTTCTAAGTCTCGAGTGATATACAGATTCATTTGTATTGGGCTGTAACGCCAAATATATAGGTCTTATGACCAGACACCTTTTGGCTAGAATTTGTGAACATCTCTGAGTGGAAAAATCCACATTCACAATCGCTCAGCCCCTCAAAGAAACACCCAATTGCTTAAAAGTGTGTGATAGCTCCTGCTTTGAAATAATTGATGTGAGTGATACGGAGAGCGCATCGCGTATCAAGGAAGCGCTTTACATTATGGATGAAAAACCAAGCCTGAAAATCCAAGTTAAGCATGAAAATATTGCGTTATTTATGTAGCCTTTGGTGTAAAGTAACACCTAGTCTTAGTTACACCTTACACCAACTGGTTACCTAGCAGCGCTAGCGTTGAGAATTTCTCCCTTAAGTACCCAGATTTCTTCATCAGCGAGAAACCATGACGAATAATGTATCCTGTTGAAATCATTGTCCTAGAACTTTAAGATCATCGGGATCTCAGAAACAAGGCTAACCGGAAAGCTGGGTCAAAATTTGAGCATTGAACTAGAAGGTTATAGCTTTGTTGATACCAAGACACTCAGCAATGGAGGTGGAACGGATCTTTACATACATAACGCTCTGCAAGGTGATTTCAAAGTTAAACACGATCTCTGCATTCAAATAGAAAATGGAGTTGAAGCAACTTTTATTGACGTTTCCACAAAAGGAAAGAAAAACGTAATTTGTGGTTGCGTTTACAAGTGTCGTAGCTTCTTTCCAGAAAGCTTTCTAGATGATTGCCTCTTTAAGATTCTGCAGAAGGTTGATATAGAGGACAAACTTGTAGTGATTATGGGAGATTTTAATATCGACTTGCTTGCTTATGTAAGGTTTGTTGCTTCTAATGGTTTATATGATATGGCAGGCTCTTATTGTTTACAGCCGTTGACACTGCAGCCCAGTCGAGTAACGCTACGATAAAAAAGCCTCGTGGCATCTTTTCTAATAATACTTTCTAATAATTCACGGAGTAGCTATCTGACCTGCTCGATTTCTGACCACTTTGCTCAATTTACAATATTCACCAATTACAATCGAAGAAAAATAACAATTCGAAAGAGGCGAGTATACGGGCGCTCGCACAAATTATTCAATGAGAGCGAATTCCAGGAAGAATTATCGTACATTAATAATTTATGTATCCCAATTATTGGGATTCACTTTTTGGAGCAGAACTAAATCAGAACGTCCTTACAAATATTATAGTAGAGAAGGTCACCGAGATCATGAATGCAATGGCTCCTATTCGAAGACTTACCAAAAAAGAACTAAACATTCAACAGAAACTGTGCATCATGAAAGATATTTTGCATGCTATGAAAGTTAGAGATCATTTACTAAAAGTTTACGCTAAAGAAAAGGATCAACACGCACGAACAGAAGCTCACGTTAAATACAAAAGGCAACGCAATATTGCCGTTAGCGTGATGAAAAGAAGTAAACGTTCCTACTATTCAAACTATTTCATACAAAATATTACATACAATATTAGCAAAACTTGGGATGGCATAACCTCGATACTCTAGCAGAGCAAGAAGTTCAAGCATCCCCCTGGTTTAGCCATGAACCAAAATGGCAGTGTTGCTAAGGCGCCAATGGACATTGCTACCGCCTTTAATAACTACTTTTTCTCGATTTGGGGAAACTCTTGATGTAAACATTCCGAATCCGAAAAATAAAAAATTGCCCCCATTCTCAATACAAAGTATATTTCAAAGCCAACAGATACCACGGAAGAAGTCGACCTAATAAACTCTTTAAGTGTATCTAAAGCTTGTGGACCAAGCAGCATTCCAACCAATCTCCTAAAAGCTGGCTCCTCAATTCTCGCGGCACCAATTTCCTATATTATGAATCAATCCTTTAATTTTGGTATTTTCCCTAACGTCCTAAAAGTGTCAAAGGCAATTCCCGTATATAAGTCTGGTACCACGGAACTATGCAGTAATTATCGACCATTTTTCACTTTCATCGAACCTAAATAAAATTCTGGAGAAAGCAATGCACAGAAGGCTATATGAATATGTAGCGAAATCTAACCTCATCTACAAATTGCAATTCGGATTCAGAAAACCACATTCGGAAAATTACGCTTTAGTCAATTTAATTACCTGTGTTACCGAAAAATTCGACGTTGGAGAGTATGCGTGTGGTCTGTTCTTGGACTTAAAGAAAGCATTTGATACTGTAAATCAAGCCATTCTACTAGAAAAACGTGCTGTCTATGGCATGTGTTTGCAATAAGTGGTTTGTATCGTATCTGCACGGTCGGAGACCATTTGTCACTATCGACAATGAGAATTTGGAGGAGGATTTGACCGCTGGTGTTCCACAGGGGTCAATTTTAGGCCCACTACTTTTTTGACATACATAAATGATTTTCGGCTTACATCTGGCATTGCATGATACTTTTATCTTGAATAGCAGTCAATCTATCAAAAGGCTTAAGGCAAAAATTTCGCGTGACATCGCACGAGTTTACGGTTGGTATTGCGCCAACAGATTATTCATAAACGCTGCGAAAACTGAGGTCATGCTGTTCCAACCAAAAAATAAACTAGATTTTGGAAAAATGACATAGAAGATCAATCCAACAAAAATATCACCCTCCAGAAAAGTCAAGAATCTTGGTATTATCATTGATGTGCTATTCACATGGAGAGACCACCTCACTAAACTATCCAAAAAACTGTCACGGGCGAATGGCCTCCTCTCTAAAATACGCCGTTACGTTGATACGAACACTCTCGTATCGCTGCATCATAGTTCGTTTCATTCGCATATGACGTACGGCTGTCTTGCATGGGGATCAGCACCCAGAACTGAATTAAATCGAACAACATCAAGCCGTTAGAATAATGACTTTTTCTGATTTTAGGGAGCTCACATCTGCGTTGTTCTCGAAACTTGGTATCTTAAAGCTAGAAGATGAAATTGGTACCAATTTATGGCTTTTTATGCAAGACTTGCATAACAGTAACCTACCTGAAGCATTCAAAAATTTCTTCGTATACTATTCTGCCAAAGCCAATATTTGAATGAGTGCCATGCACAAGCTGGCTTTACCCACACGACGTACGGAGCTGGATGGTAGTAATAACATTAAATTAAAAAGAAGCGTCCGCCTATAACAAACTTGTAGACCTAAATATTGTCATAACTAAATCAAAAATCCCCTTCAAGAACGAAGTCAAACTCTACTTATGGCTGCATATGATTGATGTCCTGATTTTGATCGCACTGCATGACTCTTACGGCCATGTGATGTTCATCGAGCTTTGTGTGTTGATCACGACGCCCTTCATTTATATTTATTTATCTGTTACGTCGTTGCCTTACAATTTTGGGTTGCTTTGACTTTATTTCTGTTTTTATTTTTATTAATTTACCGACGCCCTTAGCTTATTTACATTGAGCTGCGATATAGACTTGATTTTAGTTGAGCATCAGCTGGCTAAAAATTTTCCCTGGTTGAGTCACTCCGTACAAGCACCATATTTCTATCTAATGCTTTGCTTTTCCGTCGGGGATTCCATAATTAAGCTCTATTTTGCGTTTGTCGTGCCCAATTTCTATTGTTCCCTTCCCGGACATAACTGTGGTACTATTTCGTCTTGCTTTTCCTGCATTTTCCTTCTGCTCTATCCGAGAATGTACAGTAATGTTCATGAGTTTTACGATGAGGTGGCGTCGTCGACCTGATTAACCCCGGCTAGGACTTCCTTCTCGCATAAATGCATATATCACTTTCCTTTTTCTCGTCGCAGAAGCAGGTTCCATTTTTCTGAATAAATAAGTTGGCAAATCTTAGCTGACGCCTTCTCCTATCTGCGACTGTAAAGTTTTTGTCTAAAAATTCCCATGTTTGAGCTTGCATATCAGAAGAACTAAATTAGAACTGGTAAGACCTAGGTCTATGATTAGCCACACTTGAAGTTTTCTTGGGTTCGGGAAGTAACGGTACCTCTCCCAAATCTTTGTAATTTAATTACGTTTTTGCTTTGTGGATATGTCCCGCCAAAACGCCTAGTAGAGGTGCCAACAAACAATGCACTAGAAAAAGTGGTCTCACTTTATCTTTTCCAAAGTATTCCCACTGTGGATGCATCCAAAAATAACTTTTGAAATGCTTACCACTCTCCCGACTCATATGCCTGGGATACTTGTCATTCATACACTTACCATTCTTATGATTCTTTGTTTAGACCAGGAAAAGTCTCTGGACCAGTGCTCCCACTCACGTCTATGTGATATTCTACGAAAGTATGATTTTGGGCCTATTGTCAGCACTTGTATTGCGACCATGTACAATGCATCGCATTGTGCAATGTGCATGGATATGATATAGCAAGTACAAACGGGTTTTGTGTTGTCCCCACGCTCGAGGCTGCAGTGGAAATGGCGGAACAGTTTGAGTGGCGCGAACGCATGTGCTACAGGTCTTGCACAACATGTCCATGCTCAATGCAGGCTAGGAGTACGATAAACGTCAACTATAATTAGTCTTGGCTAGCTGGTTATAATCCTCTTGCACTTACGTAATCTGGCAAAGTATTCCTTAATGGAAATATTGAGTAAAGAGTGACTTGTGTATATTTTCCATGTATGGCTGATTCTCTTCTCACCTTTAAATATGTGCTTGTGTACCATTCGTGAGTATTCGTTGGGTAGCTGCAAATAAGTATGATAAGTAAGACATCTCCAAATTGGATTTTAGTAAAGGTTTAAATCATACATGTGAAGCCAAATTTATATGTCAGCCATAACCTAAGTCTCATTAGTTAATGAATAATCTGTTAATGTAAATTTTTAAAATGTAAATTTTAATTTTGTTCTATAGTTTAGGTCATAGCACATACAGCATTTTTTAAAATCTGTAGTCTAATATAGTCTAGTATTATATGTTGCATAGGTATGTGTTAAAGTATGCATTGTAGTATGTGTTGTAGTATAAGTATGTGTTATAGTATGCTTAGGTAGGTTTTTTGCTGTGTGGGGAGGCACAAATAATTGCAAGGGACAGGTGTGTACTTGTGACTACTGTACGCATATGTTGTCTACTGTAGCATTGATATCACAATGCAGGGCTTTGCGCAAGCTTCTAGAATTTATGCAGGATGATGTGTAAGGCAACAGCAAATAAGAAAGTTAGGCAATGTAATTGTAAATTGCGTATGGCAATGCAACATACAGCTAGGCGGAGGACAATCTTAGTATGAGGATTTAATGTCAATGTCTACATATGTATGTGTGTATATATATATATATATATAT
>QQSS02218682.1:0-10909 GCA_003687565.2 Craspedacusta sowerbii
ATGATGATGATGATGATGATGATGATGATAATGATGATGATGATGATGATGATGATGATAATGATGATGATGATTATGATGACGATGATAATAATGATGATGATGAGGAGGAGGATGATGATGATGATGATGATGATTGCATATGTCCAGGTTAGTATTTAAGAGGTTTCAAGCTAGGCTTGAAATAGTATACAGCTTTACTTATTAATCGCTGGCCTGCCAAGTCGGTAACAGTAACGTAAATTAGCTTGACTTCCAGATAGTCTTGGATGCTTCTTCCAATGGTATTCCCCAATCTGTTTCAAGCTCTTACTTTAGAACTTTTGAAGTCACTTGTAGTATCATAAGTTCTGTGCTAATTTCTAGCAGTAATCTTGTAGACAATGCCTGACTTAGATAAGGCTCACGAAAATTGGAGCCGGAATAATAGGTTGCAGATCACGGATTTTATTAGAGTTTTGAGGTGGTTTGGGATATCTAAAAACGAATATACTGCTGCTGAGCATAACTGTAAAATGGAATTGGTTGAAGATTCAACAATTGTATGAGAATTTTCTGTCATATGGGAAAAACAATCTTTCAACTTGTAGTTTAGTCAGTTCACTGATATCGATTTCAGTGATAAGCTTTACGGTATGCTTTGCTCCTTCCAAAAAGGAGCTTTTTTAAACAAAGCAATTCTGCTAATTCCTTCTTCATTTTTGAGATGATTTTTCATGTTGAGTGGCACGCTTGTCAAATCGATCTCATAAAATTGATATAAATTTTCATGAGTTAATCAATAGTGCCGAATGCTTTTTTAAAAGTGGACTATTCATGCAAGGACTCCTCTACATTTTTTTAATTTCCGCTTAAACCTTTGGTGCTAGCTTTTAACTCTTTTCGTCTAATTGCATGCCAGAGACTGCAATAGGAGTAAGATCAGCGCACATTCATTTAAAAACAGTTCACAATCTTCCTCTTCCCTTAAGGACATTCTTTCGTGTACCTCTAGACTTTTGCAACTCTGGCATTATTCAAATTCTCTTTATTTCGTAAGTTCTCCTCCTTTTTCTGTCATTCACACTTTTCATCATTATTGAGGTGTCCAGATCCATTACTTGCTGCAGGCAATCAACGGCTGTGATTGAAGTTTTCTTTTGAGAAAAAAGGGAGAACCTGGTTGAGCAATGTAGGAGGATGCAACTAAATTAGGAATCTAAAACAACTCGTCTTAATTTCAAGGACATGTTTCGACAAACGATTGTCATTTTCAAATTAACCAAACAGGCTTCACAAGGATTTTTATACGAAATGGCAATGAACAAACCCATCGTTCATAGATCAAACACTTAAAGACTTCTTACTCGATACACGCAGCAATGACATCTTCCGGTATATATAGAAGTGCTGGGGATTCCGTTAGCTTCACCAGTTTCTTTTGATGACCCATGTCATACGACCTTTAATTTTCCACAACATTCCGACGAATAGCACTGGCACCATTCCACGCCGGTATCAATGTTAAGAATATCTGTAATTGCACTTAGCAGCGGCGATTTCATTTTCCGCTGTTCGCATGTCCAATTCTGTAATGCCAAACAAAGTAGTCGCTTACGTATATATTTCTCGTCCCGCTAATTGCAGAAAGAAAGCCGTATGCCAAGTACTTCGGAAACAGTGAATGAGGATTTCAAGTACTTCACATCTCAATGAGCCATGGTTCGCTTGATATAAAGTTGTTCCACCTTCCGCATGTCTGAAGCGCTTATGCGCTTTTTATACTTCTCAGCTGCATTATGATTAATAGATTCAAAAGATTGCAGTACAACGTTGGTAATTGCTTCGAGGAGACAAGGAACTTTCAATGTCAAGGACATGTTTCGGAAAACAATGAAAAAGCCGTAGTAAATTTGCAAGCTAAAAGTGAGGACAGTGATAAATTTTAGTTGCCTTCGCCTAGTTAGTCAAGCATTTTCTTGCAACTTCACTGATGCTCTGGATCAGTGACTTACTTGGGCTGCTCTGGTATGTGCGCATGTCATAACGTGTGGCCTGTTCACGTTGTTCGTAGCGCGACAACTTTTAAAGATGCTGTGCTAAAGCTCCCGTAAAGTGTTTGTATTAGAGAATTTGGTGGCGTTCGTCTCCAGTAACTTATATTGAAGCTGATTTATTCTATGTGTACATATGTATATGTGCATAGACGTAGATATATATGTGTGCATGTGAATATATATGCATATATGTATGCATGATACGAGTAGGGTATATTAAAGAATGAAAGTTGTAAGACCTTTTTTTTAGATAGAAAAAGAAGACAGTGAAACCCGATATGGCCTTAGTCTGTGCAAGTAAGTCAGTCAATATGTTTAAGTAGTCTATAGGTGAGCTGCATTGGTTCTTCTAAACATGTACATATAACTTAGTGACTTAAGTATGCTGATTCTTAGACCTGAATATCCTGAATAGGTATCTGTATGTCTAATTAGTGCACCATGACCAAGGGTCGGATTCTTTTTTTTCCATGCAGGATAGATAAAGTGATATGATGCTTCATAGCTCACCAAAGTTTGAACCTGAGCCATTTACTTCAAAGCTCTTCACAAATTACTGTTTTGCTTTTAGTGCACTCTGATTACTTAAGTGTTGTGTACTTTAGCTCGTTACATAGACGGTGATTTGTTTTGTGACTTTGTTTTAGTTAGCGGGGAAGTTCCTGATCATCCAGTCATATCTCCAGTCTCCAAGCATATATTTGAGAGACGTCTTGTCGAAAAATTTATCCAGGAAAATGGAACAGATCCAATAACAGGGGATCCATTATCTGATACTGATTTGATTGAATTGAAAAGTAGGTTGTTCTTTGACTTGCCTTTTCAAATGTTTAATTTGTTCCGGTATTTCAATGTTCAGTTGTGGTAGCCAGAGAGACCTTTGATGGGATTCATACTCATCCAAGTGTGGATTTTAGAAGTAATGTAAATGTAGATAGGTCCAGTTATAATTGCTGCATGGGCAGGAAGTTTTTAAGGCCAAGTTTAGTTTGCAAAAAAGGCACAAAAAACTCTGGCTTGTCTTTATTATTAGTATTATATTGTTTAAGGCCTATGAAAAATTTTCTTGGAACATTCCATTCTCTCTTCAGTTTGACCGCTAGTTTTTTGTGATATTCATGAATTTTCAGTATTGCGTGGACTTAATGGAAGCATGCAAAACGTCACAAACATTAATTATAGATGCCCATATCTCCAACTGTTATGAGTATTCCACAGGACTGTTCATGCTTCATATTTGGTGCATGCTTTCTGCCTTTTGGATGAAGTTGCTGCCTGTCACTTGGGTACCTGTAACACAAATTTCCTAAGCACTTGTTTCCAGTGCAATTTCCTTTCTATCAAGTCATCATTTTTTTATTTATACGTAGGTAGTAATTTATTTCTTTATTCAATATTGATTTATTTATAAGTGTGGGTATGCAACCTTAAGCTAGATGATTTTTTTCATACATTTCTTGAGTTTTGATCAGAAAAGAATAGGATAATTGTTATGGAAGGCTAGCTCATGAAGGCAGCTCAGATTATTGGAAGGTGCACCCCGATAGGTGGGCTCCTATGCAATGAATCCAGGAAAATGTTAAGCAATATTTGCAGCTATAGCAAACTGATTCTGTACTGTGGGCGTGTAGCCTGTGATGGCTATGCACTTAATTTGCCTCTAAACCAAGCTTGTATACTAAGAGAAATTTTATTAATTTTTGTGTGATAATAGCTTGATTTGGGAAATGTGCAACCATGTAAATTTGGATTTGGATGAAAATTCATAATTGGGTAATATGACAATTCCTTGCGTAGTTATGACTTACTATATGGGATAGTAGGAGAGTAGCTAAGACTGAGACTATGTTCTGTTTTTTTCCTTCTCAATAATTTACCCAATGCAGCTTGTAGATAAACCACTTACAACGAGTTATGTGTTCATGAATCTAATCAGAAGAATAGCTAATACCAGTGGCATGTGCACTTTGAAGATTAGAATACTAAATTTGTATTGACTTCCTTTTATATAATTTATTTGATTGCTTATGATTTACTGATTTAAAAAATTCATTATACCATTTACTGTGTGAAAAAACGCTATTGCTATTCTGTGCTATTTTAGTTCAAATTTATCCAACTCTTTCAATAAGTTTCTCATTTTAGTTAGTGGAGACTGTTTCCACAAACTTTCTTATGTAAGTCGATGTCATGCTTAATTTTGCAAACAGGGGATTGGTAAGGTAAAGGGAGGTCTTTCAGCATCCCCAGCCTAAAATTGTAGTTGAGATAGGTTTATAACATAATCATCTAAAATATAGCTTTTTTCAATAGGCTGTTAGCAGACAGATTAAGTAACTGTTTTTGCAACATGGTATCACTACATCATGATGCATAAATTTATGTGCACAATTCTTTCACAGTGCTTGCTTCCTCATCTCTAATTGATGTCTTATTTTGTTAGCTGGTCCCATAACCAAGCCACGTCCCCCATCCGCTACTAGCATACCTGCAATTCTGAAGGCTTTGCAAGATGAATGGGTAGGTTTATCCTGTTATGTGTCGCTTATTGAGTATTTGGTAAGTTGTTATATGTAATATCTTCATTTTGTTCCTGAAAGCTTGTAACAAGCATGAGAAAATTACTACGGATCCATGTTATTGAGGACAAAGGATTTAAACGACCGCAATCTGAGTTTATATGTTTCTCTTCCTTAAATTGTTAATAGGATGCTGTAATGCTGCACAGTTTTACTTTGAGGCAGCAATTGCAAGCTACGAGACAAGGTATGTGCATAGATTGGTGGTGTATAAAGGGTAAATTTTTCTGATGGGTTTTGTGTAACCAAGAGCTGTATATAGGTCGTCCGAGGCACATGCTGTGTAGAGTGTCTTGAATAAAGTTTCAAGGAGACCAAAGAATGAGATTAGGTTCAGATAAATGTGAATTTATTTTTTGCAGAGCTTTCTCATGCTTTGTACCAGCATGATGCTGCATGTCGTGTTATTGCTCGTCTGACCAAAGAAGCTACAGCTGCTCGTGAAGGTGAGACTGCACCACAAAACTTCTTCTATAGCTGAATTTATTTCGTGCTTTTGAAAGGGTTGCGTGTTGGTTGAATGGTATGCGATCCTGCTTCTCCTTAAGGGTAGCTGACAGTGGTTAGAACTATTGTTATTTGCCATTCCGAAAAATATAATACTTGCCCTTTTTACCTCACTGTTCACTTGGTGCCGCTCTCCATTCGAAATATTTTGCATTTGGTTGTATTTGGTTGTATGAACATTTTCAGCTTTGGCTACGTTGAAGCCACAAGCTGGAATGGCCACCCCTGCGTTTCAGGCCGCCGCACAAGCAAATGCTCCTGCTTCTGCATCAGCTCGTGTATGTATATACTTCTTGTTAACTGTATGAACGCTGCAGTGTTAATCTTTAGCTACCCTTCTCTCTGAGCGTGACCGGAGAGAGACCAGGAGAGAGGGATTAGTGCGAGAGGAAATCAGTGATAGTTAATTTTGCATTATGTTTTTTGGGACAGCAATAAAATGGGTAATTTTTGTTTAAGTTGAGTGTTTATCAGTAATGACCACTTTCGGACTGTAATAGTAACTTACGCAAACTTAAAGGTTGGAGGTGTTTGTTATAAATTGCTTTGTTTCTAAATCATGTGTCTAAACCATTTCTCTTCGATTTTTTAGCCTGACGATATGGATGTGACACAGGTACGTGCGTGAGTGTTGCCTGAGCGTCAGGTAGATGCGTTTGCGTTAATTTTTCTGCCATTTTGTTCTTCCAAGCGAGACTTTCCGAGTGTGTTGGGGAGAAGTGATTTCACTTGGTAGGTATGTTTTCTTGGAATTTTAATTTAACTTTTCTTTCTTCATTGCTGCATTTAAATTTCTTACCTAAAGGTATGATCTTTTCCATCTAGGAAGCGAAGGAAATTGGAATGTCTGAGGAAATTCTGCAAAAGGTTGGTTGTCGATTATAATATTTTTTAGAGAATATTTTGTCAAATAAAGTCTCAGATAAATCTAGGAATTCAGTCATGGTATTTCTGCGATCTCGTATAGAATCATTGAATCATTTTCTTCCCGTGCTTGGGGTAAGTAACATAGGCTCGACGGTGAGGCAAGTGAAGATGTATTCTTGTCGGCTGAAATCTGACCATGCAAACTGAAAAAAGATTTAAAATAACGACTTTAATTAATACGATTGAAGAGGATTATGTTTTATTTTAGCTGCAAGACAAAGCTACCGAACTCACGACTGAAAGGCGAAAGGTAAGAAAATTACTTTATGCAACTGTCTGCGGCTCCGCCTGTTAACAACCCGTAGTTATGAAATGCGTGCTTTGCAGTCTATGCTATTGATAGTAGCTCTTACTGTTGCTTCTCAAACTGAACGTGCTACTTGTCGTTGTAAAGTGCGTTCTTCTTAGCTTAGCATTCGAGCAATGGCTAAGTTACTGGTAGGGTAGTGGTGGTGGTGAAGAGCCAGGAGTTTGCCCGGATGCGCAGTCTATCGATCGTCAGTGACAGCAAATGAAGCCAGTCGTCGGATGTTGGTTGAGCCTCTCAAGGAGCTAAAGAGCTCGTTACGTGCCCTCAAAGGGACGCTCGGACGACTGGTCGATGCTCCAACAATCGTGAAACTGACATTGCACTATCCCCTGTTACCAGGAGACACTCTTCGTTAAGACCTTCCCTGCGGTCGACGCAATCGTACTGTGCTGGTTACGTCTTCTTAGGAGATTCGCCAAACAGAGTAGCCACAAAACTTTGTCACAAACCCTGCTTGCCCACCGAACGCCGCGTGGAGGCCCTCCTAGTTGATTGGCACTGGTTTGGTATCAGCTGGTACGGGTAGTTTCGGTTTAGGCTTGGTTTATGGTTAATTTGATTCTCTGCATAGGATTGTGGGTTGAGGGCTCAGAGAAGGATTGTATCTGTTTTGATTTTTGCGCAGGTAATGTTTAGGGGCGCAGATGAGAGTTTGTTAATGCTTTGCGTTGAGTTTGCTCAATTCGCCTGATTTTTTTGTGCTCGCTTATAGAGAGGCAAGAAAGCGCCCGAGGAGTTGACTTCTGCTGATGATCTCAAACAGTTTCGCCAAATCGCGTCTCACCCGGTTAGTGGTTTATGAAGCGCACGCAGCAAATTGTAGCTGTATGATCGAGTTTTGCGGTTGTTATTTTGGCGGTTTGTCACAGCTTCTCATGTCTGCGATAAACCAAAATTGCGCGATTTCGTTGAAGTTAGCAATGGTGATGTAACCCTGTGCGTACATTTGTGGAGTTTCTGCGTTTTCATAGGTCGTACGTTCACGTTACCCCATTGCGACGCCAGCCTGCTTTCTCTGTTCAAAGGGGCGTCTTTCAAAACTCATTCACTAAGCGGGCGATTTTACTTCAGATAATGCGACCCTGCTGCCTGTACTATTTATTTGCGCGTGGTTTGATTGGTGGATTTTTTTTCTTTTTCTTCAGGGCTTGCACAGTGCGAGTGTGCCTGGCATTCTGGCCCTGGACTTGCAAGAAGAAGACACGTCCAAGGCCATCACAGGTGCGTCAACTGCTGTATTGCCTCCGCAAAATTTGATTTGGTCCATGGATTAGTAAATTTGCTCCTGTACAGACCGTGAATATACGTACGGTCCTAGACTGCTTCACATGACCGCATGAGCGTTTAAAAGAGTTCGCTTATGCTGATCATGCTTCTTCTTTGTTTATCCTGTTTGTTCTGTTGTTTGTTTGTTTGTTTTTCTGATGCTTCCTGTTTGTTGTGTTTGTCAGGTGGTGCTGACAAGAATGCGGTTGTCTTCAACAAGGAGAATGAACAGGTGGGCATCTTATGCTATTTCTTGGCATTGTCCGCTGCTTATTTTATCCGCTTTTTTCGATTTCCAATCTGTTTTGCGACGCAGATCTCTTGCGATTGTCATTTTACTTAATTTGATATTTCTGGCAAGGAAAATGGCATAAGGGTGTTTTTCCTGAATTTCTTCGTCAATACCATGTCATAGCTAGAAAGTTGTTGGAAAATAAATTGAAAATGATACTTTTGTCCGTTTGATACTTATCCTGCGTCTTAGTAAGATTTAAATGCTTGTTTTGAATTTGAAATTCAGGTCATAGCCACTTTGAAGGGTCACACGAAGAAAGTTACCTGCGTCATTTACCATCCCCGCGAGGTAGCTTGTTTTCCAGTCGTCTTCGTCCGTTGCTCGTGTTGTGACGTTGCCTGGTAACCTTATCGCCACCCGAGCCTAACCGTGTTTATAGTTATTTTGGTGTGTGCCTTCTAGCATGCGATATTTATGGTTTCGAAATTGAACATTATCAATGTTTATGCTGTTATATGGCGTGTATTTTGCATGATTTCGTATAGCACAGTGAAGTCGGTTGACTGAGCAGACTTGGCAATCGAAGATGGCTTCCCTTTAGAGAACGCTATAAATATAATACTAAGTTTGCTCTTGTTTTCTACTTGAACTGGTCATACGAACCAGGCCACACTTTGTCTCGGCCTGTTCCGTACTTGAACTGGTCGTACGAACCAGGCCACACTTTGTCTGTGCTTGTTTTGTACTTGAATTGGTCATACAAACCAGGCCATACTTTGTCTCTGCCTGTTCCGTACTTGAACTGGTCACACGAACCAGGCCACACTTAGCCTGTACTTGTTCCCTACTTGAACTGATCATAGGAAACGGGTCACATGTTGTCTCTGCCTGTTCCGTACTTGAACTGGTCACACGAACCAGGCCACACTTAGCCTGTACTTGGTCCTTAGTTGAACTGATCATAGGAAACGGGCAACACATGGGCAAACGCGCTTTTCTTGCAATCCGCATCTTCTGTCGAAACTTCTGTAAAATTGATACTATTGGCGATGCAGCAGGACTTGTGCGTGCGGCTTATATTTGGTTCTGCGCTACTTTGCGATGTGCTCATCAAGTGGTTCTTCAAGCTTGCATGGCTTTCGATGGCTTTCTGCAAACAACTTACAAAAATGCAAGAAGTCTTCGTAAGTTTGCTGGGAGAAGAGACATTGTTCATCTAAAGTATCTGCTCTAGAAATCGTTCTTCACTGACTTGTTAAGGCTATTTACAGGCTGACTGAAACAGCTGCTGTTTGTCATCAACTTTTTTATTCCTGTTGCTAGGTTGCTTGTTTACCTTGTTTGTATTTATGTCCAGGAGATCGGCATCACTGCTTCTGCTGATTCTACCGTCCGTGTCTGGAACATTCCAAACAGCTCTTGCGCGTACGTTATCAAGGTACGGTGAGGTTCCGTGCCCTGGCAGATATCAACGTGTTGGTGGATGGTTTTGAGTTTTGTTAACATGCGAGAGCGGCAGTTTTAATCGATTTAATTATTTCTTCGTGGTGATGTCTTGTAATTCACTTCCAGCCTTGTGTTTTGCCGTTATTCTTTCGTGTCTCGTTCGATCCTTGTTTTATCTCTACTATAATTTTCTGTTTTCTACTATAATTTTTTTTTATTGCTGCTTTCTGTTTATACCGATATCCTCAAGCATGCCCTCCCCCCAGAAAACTAGTTCCCATTTCACCTCTATTTGGTGCTCGCTTCGGGCTTATGTAAAAGAGAAGAGGTTGCTGGCCAATTTGACACTCGTCGTGCCAGCTGGTGGTGTTTTGATGATTTCTCGCGTGTTTCAGGCTCACGATGGCGGCGTGACCGGTTTAAGTTTGCACGCAACTGGTTAGTGGCGATCTGTTGTGCGTATCCGTTTGCTATCTCTCATTTAAAATAATTTCCTGTAACGAGTTTGAAATATTGGTGCATATGTTCCTTCGTTTGATACAGTCTTTGCTTAGGTATGTCAGTTACGAAAATAAGCTAATGCACTTTGTGATTTAGTCGTTATATTGTTTACGTCAACTAGCGTATATGCTTGGGTTTCTTCATCCCTCCCTCACTCTGGCTTCCTTTCCCAGGTGACTACGTCCTGACGTCTTCTTCAGATCAAGTACGTTCTGTTTTGCCGTGGCCCTTCCCGGCTGTGGCTGATGCACATGTTTGACTTACTGATCTTGCCGTAATCTTTCGTGTTCTTTATTTGGACCTTTGCCTGATTCCAAGAAGCAAACGTTCGATTCGCACGCTATCGTAGCAGCAACATTTTTGGCACGGTTTGTTGCTGTAGCTGCGTTTTGTGTGCCACAAAGAGTTTGTGTCTGTTTGTTTTGTATGTTCTTGGCGCTTTCATTACATGCGCTTTGCTTTCATGCAGCACTGGGCATTCTCCGACATCCAGACGGGGAAAATTTTGTGCAAGAATATCTCTGATCCACAGGCTAGCCACGGTTAGTTCATTCGTGTTTTTAAAAAGATGATGATTTTAAATCGCAGGCCTGAGATCAGCGTGGCAGTTTTCGTTGATTATTCCCGCCTTTTAAATTCGTCTCCCCTTCTTCCATCCATCCGTTCATCCCATCCCATCCAATCCCATCCAATCCCATCCCATCCCATCCCATCCTATCCCATCCCATCCCATCCCATCCCATCCATCCATCCCATCCATCTATATATCCATCCATCCATCCATCCATCCATCCATCTATCCATCCATCTATCCATCCATCCATCCAGCCATCCATCCATCCATCCAGCCATCCATCCAGCCAGCCATCCATCCATCCATCCATCCAGCCATCCATCCATCCCATCCATCTATCCATCCATCCCATCCATCAATCCATCCATCCATCCATCCATCCATCCATCCATCCATCCATC
Source organism: Craspedacusta sowerbii (assembly GCA_003687565.2). Lineage (NCBI taxonomy): Eukaryota > Metazoa > Cnidaria > Hydrozoa > Limnomedusae > Olindiidae > Craspedacusta > Craspedacusta sowerbii. Next base: position 10,783 of record QQSS02218682.1, read on the forward strand.
CATCCATCCATACATCTATCCATCCATCCGTCCATCTATCTATCCATCCGTCCATCCATTCATCCATCCATCCATCCATCCATCCATCCATCCATCCATCCATCCATCCATCCATCCATCCATCCAT
>QQSS02218704.1:0-10909 GCA_003687565.2 Craspedacusta sowerbii
CTCGAGTGCACCGTCTCACGAGAACATAAGCTCTCAAGTGAACAGTTGCACGAGATCGTCACAGTTATAGCAGCCTATAACTTTATATATCATATATTTTAATGGATGAGGCAGTAAATTTTTTTGTTTGTAAAGCAACATTAAATATTTTGCTGGCTTTGTATTGCTTCTTATAATTATATCTTCATCTTTGTGTAAGCTGTTGGCTGAGCACATGTGATACTTTTCTCATATTGGCTATAGATGCGTTTTAGTAATTATGAGATGTTCCATTAAGATATATGCCATATAACATACTTTAGTTAATATGCTATCAGATTCAAGTCACTTAATGCACATCTTTTATGACTGATGCTAGTTTTATAATTATGCTGTTGTGAATGAAGCTGTAATTGGTTTCATTCTTGTTTAAGTTAGTTTCTTCACTGCTTATGAGGTGGTTTTCTCTCAACGCCTTATAGTTTATGGAGAAAGAATAAAAGGGCAGCAGGATTGTGACCCTACTGGTTAGATTCGTCCTATATAACCTGGGCATTGAATACGTAATAAAACATTGAGTGGTGGACAAGTGCCCTGTGGAGATTGCAAAGTTCATAAATTGAACAAGCAGTTTGTTTTGGAATAGTGCTGCTGGCAAGAGAGCTATTTGTGATATTTCTCTACTTTATGGCCTCTTCATTTCTTATTCCTTTCGTCAGGGTAAATTCTTACAGTCCTTAGAAACTCTGCAGCGAGTTTTTTTCCTTATTGGACTGTAATCTTATCATTTTTTTCTTTAAGTTTTTATTCAAAGCAAAATATGCAGATTCATTTTCCAAATCGATCGTGTCATTTCTAGTTTCAATTGGCGGTGAGCCTGATTAATGTTTTGCTGGACTTCTGAATTCCAGGAACGTCCAGGCGTGAGTAAGTCCTCGTTCCTTTTGAATATTCTTGTGTAGGAGAGGCGTTCTTGATGAGCTGGTGAAGCTTTAAGATTTCCGAAATTTTTCTCAGCCTGATGCGCTTAGGTAAGATCTTTTTGGCTGTGATTTAGTTCCAGGGCATTGATGCACTGAATGTCTTATATCCAGAGCTTGTTTGCATCAGTACTGTGTGTAGATTGCCTTGCTTTGTAAAGCAAATTCTTGCTTTCTCATGAAGCAGGGAATACTGTTTGGCGCTGGGTTGCTTGCCTGCAAGTGTAAAAGCGGTGTTTCTTCAGTTCTCCGATCCTGTAATGCTTTACTTGACTTAAAGTTGCGGATTTCGGATATGACTGCTTTAGCTTGTTGAGATATTTGTACTAGGTTTTGACCTGTTGAGAAAATGATAGATATAATCATGTAACAGTGGTCTTTTAGGAGGTATTTCAAGAAGATTTGTCTCCCAGCGAGACAAGGCAGGTTGCTGGGTGTGCTTGTAGACAAATTTGCCAAATCTAATATGCTTGTAACCCGTCCACCGGATTTGGCAGGGGTGCGTCCGAAAGCTTCGTATGCACATGTACTTCATTTCTTGGTGCAGGCTTTCTTACCGTAGCGTAATCTTAAATTCTTAAAAGTTAGGAGGAGCTCGTTCATGCGTGAAATGTTCCGATTTAGGCCTTGTCTAAGCCTGGACCGAGCTAAACATAGCCACTTATTTAAGTTCGTCACAATGCCCACATGAAACCGAAGGGTCGTCTATACTTACACTATTAAACTGAATATGGCGTTCACCTGGCAAAACGACCATTCCTGTTTGGATGTAGACTACGACCTTGTCAACTAATTTTGAAGCCTGTTAAGAAGGTTTGACGTTTAATCCTCCGGCTAGACTGTTTGTTTGGCGTCTTATTTCTGAAATAAATACGCATATCATAATTATATTTCTTCATTTGATTAAGCGAGCCTGTAATTTGGAACCGCTTCGAGTGAGATTGCCGTTTGCCGCGAGCAACTTCGTTTGGCGTAACAACGGTTAAGCGTATCACGTTTCAGCGCGTTACTATATAGGGCGTAGCCTTTCAGCGCATCGCGTGTAGACATTCGTTTACTTTAACAATCCAAATGGGAGAATTTGACCTAGTGGCAACTGGTTGCCAGTTCTTTGACGATTACGCCGCAGTTGTTTGAAAACATAGCAATCACAAGTATTTCTGCGTTTTAGGTAAAACTAAGTATCTTCCCCGGGTCACTGTTAAGTGTTTTTGACTCCCTGGGTCAGAATCTAATTCAAACAGATTAGATAATATTAAGACAGTTATATTTGTCTTTCATACATCTGCACCTGCAATGTTGATCGCATGTCTGTCAGAACAAACGCGAATTTTAATGATCTAGCTACCAATAGCTTGATTATCTGCAAAGGAAGGAATACAATTGTCATCGAATTATCTGTACGTAAGGTTATCGTGCCCCAGCTTACTTAATTAAATATGCACCAGAATCCCAACCGCTTTGCATTGGTTATTCGGAACCTGAAAGCAGATATTTGAAAAACTTTCAAATCGCGTGTTTTAATTTTGAGATGCAGCTGAAGCTATTGACTACTTTTGAGAACCATTTTGTGCTGAGGAATTCCAAAGACAGGAAAGATGGGCAACCCGTTCTCGCGCTAAAAAGCCGTGAGCTGAATTGACGTGCGCGCAAATGTAGTTGTGCTGAAACGTGGTGCGCTGAATCGTCTATAGGCCGTTTGTTTCACCTTGTGCTTTTGCATTCGGAGATACCCCTCTCTCAGTGTTTTAAAAGGGAGCCGCAGTTGAACTTGCTTGGCTGGTCCCGTCATCGTAGTTGATAGCGTGCCGTGCTGTTGGAATTAAGCATGGTATCGCCATCGTTTTTTCGTCGCTGCATTAAGTCTGGGACAAGTTTTGGTCTTCGCCGTTTGGATTATCATATGCAGTGATTGTGCGACTACGCTGCTTGCTTGTGTGGGTGGTCAGAAGCAAGCGTAACGCCACCGTGAAACAGGCGACACCGACATCATCGGTTATGCGAACGTCGGTAGGAGCAATACGAGCAATCCGGCGGCATTGACGACAAAGCCTATGTCGGTAGTGCCTACTACAAAGAACCTACGCATGAGCGTCACAGCTCCTCGAGTGTCCCTGGCAAGAAATTAATGCGTAAAGAAACTCTGCGAAAGGATATTGTTGAAACGTTATCTAATCGCATGTAGAAATTTGTATATATAGAGTCACGTTTGTCGATAGAGGGTGAGATCGAGTGCGAGCAGCACGAACCACTGTCGTAGAAGAACTGGTAGGCGATCTGAAGGTTGTCTCTTTATTCATGTCAGTTCGTGGTAAAGGGAATTCGACGAGACTGATTTTACCAGGTGACACTTGCTGTTTGAGCGGTATAAATGTGCGATTCGTTCTTCATTGCAGACGGCATTTCTTTGTTATGCTACACGCTGTTGCTGCTCAGCGTCGACTTTTGCAGTCCACACATGCGTAACAAGATGACGAAACGCGAGTTTATACGAAACAACCGACAAGGTGCGAGAAGCCAGCGCCGAGTTTATCGGTGACTTGTTCGCTGAACGGTGACGTTGCGGCTACTTGCACGCGGATTGACACGAAGAATAACAAGTTCTTCCGATTCTATAGACTGTACGGGGCTCTTTTCGGGTTCCAGAATCCAGGGATGACTAGTTGCGGAAAATTGGCTCCCGTAAGGTTACGTGGTCATTTATTGTGCACCAATTTTTTTGTAAAATTTTGTTTCAGTGTCTGATGCAGACTTTTGTCTCGTTCAGGCACTTGATGACATTGAAGTTTTTTTTTTGTGTGTGTGTGTGTCGGCGTGCGTTTTATGAGTTTCTGCGTGTTGTTTTCGAGGCATGTCTCGTTTCGTTCCGTCTTATTATCTTTCTTCGTTTTGCGAGGTGCATCCAGTTTGTAAGTCAGTTACTTAAACATCGATACGCCCTTGTGCGCGCGTGCGCGGTGTCACGATATGAAATTGTCCGTGGTCGGCCCCATTTGCGCCAGTTTGCGATTGGTTTTATATAATTTAAAAAAGATTTCGCCCGAAACGCAAAACTAAATACGAAACTGCTCAGTTTTGACTTCGGATTTTCTGTAGGTAACTTGCCGTATTGAGCAGTACTATCGTGGAATATACCCACGATAAGCTTACTCTGCCTTGATTGACCCCGCGAATGCCGATGCAGATTGGACGAAGCGACTTCCTCATCGAAGTCTATTGGTGGAGCGTGTGCCTAAGGGGGAGCTGGCGTGGGCTTTTCCTTGTATAATATTACTGGACGCTTCCTCTTCTGCATATAATTTGATTGGATGCTCACGTATATATCAATAGAGACAATTCATAATTATTTAACATTGAGTATTTAAGGCGCTGCAACGTGTATATCAGGTCAGGTTTGTCAGTTTTGAAGATATGACATTAATGCTATTTCTAGTTATGTTTTCTAGAGTCTTCGACGCAAAATATAGTACAAGTAGTTGGTATATTGAGTGTTAGCCGTTTCCCGTTTGCAATTACTTAACTTCTTTTCCTCCTCCGCTTTTGCTTTGCGACTGCGGAGGTGCCGGTCTCAGTCCCAAGTAAAGGAGGAAGGTTGGACGGTTGGTCATCCCATCGAAACGTAACCTCACAAACCTGCTATGAAAGTAAGCCATAATAGATTTAAATTTACTGCTACCCGAGTTCGGGGTAGCCATCGATTCTCTCATATCCGCAAAAACGCCTTGCCGTTTGGAGATTGGATCGTTCGCACCCTCGCCCCAATCGGTCGCAGGCGAATGCTTGCAGATGGAGGATGTAAGTAAGGAATCTCGATACATGCTCGTTTGACCGAGTCTACTTGGCTACTAGCTAGTTCAATTTATGCTTGCTTTCTGGCTTTTCCTCGAGCTGATCTACTAACTTTTGACTTCTGATGCTAATGATCACTGTCCCTTAGGCTGAAGTTAGCGCATGAGGCTGTAAATGCATGATGGGTCTCGTTTATTACATTCCTGAGTAGTGCTTTGTTAGAAAAATTCTTTACTTTTATACTTGTGCGATGAGAGTTAGGTTGTGTAGGGTAATCGTTCATAATTCTTCTACAGGTGATGACCGTGTTACAAGGCGAGAGGATCTTCCTAACACTTCTACGATTTTTTTCTTAAGAGGAGCTTTTCTTCTATTTGTTTATCTTCTAATTTTGTTCGTTCTTGAACTGCTTTTGTTTCCTAACTTATATTTAAGCTGTTACAAATATTATAGAAGGTGTTTGCCATGTATTAGGGTATTTAAAATCTTGGCTGTTTATGCTACTATTGTTTTTTCCTTTCTTAACATTTCTTGACTTGCATAAGGGGCATCCTCAATTATGCCTCACGGCTAACGTAGATGTCTCCTAATCCAATTATTGCAATAATGAAAGACTGTTATGGTAGAGCTGAAAAAATCTTTTAGACACGATGCAAATTTTGGAAACAAATCGTTGTTTTTGTAACCGATTTCCAACACTCGACCAGTTCATTCAATCCCAAAACACCGAGGAAGTTTGGACGAGCCTCAAATTAGCGCACTCTGCTACGTGTCCGATAGTTCGTAAGCGCGCGAAACCTTGGGCTTTGGCCGAGTCTTTCCAAATTCGGAACCAAGGATAGTCTGGAGACAAGTACTGACACGTAGAAACTTTCTGCATCGCGAATTAGCGCGCAATTTAGGCAACGAATTAAATACCTGGTGGGATGTACCAGCAACCAGTCTCCAAGCCACGGCGAATCAGGGAGATAGTAGGTAAGTTTGCGACTGAAATGACTGGTCAGAAGAAGTCCCCCTTGCCAGCTGCAACACTGGGCTAAACTGGACATCTACTGGCTGAATATGTACGGCGATGCTGGGAGCAATTCAGAGCTCTCTTAAATCGCTCAAAGTCTGCCTGTTTCTCTTCGTAAATACGACCGTGCTTGATTGTTTTCTGCAGTAGCCCAAGAGCGAAAATAAAACGTCGTGACAGAAGCCACCACAGATTGGCATGCGGACCACGTCAACATTTAAAAAGCGCTCAAACAGCTCCAACAGCGAGAAAAGATTTTATAAGAGCTAATACCGCGAGATTTTTATGCGTCACAAAAGCATTGTTCTGGTATAAAGTGAAACCCATGTAACAGGCCCCACCCCTTCCATTATGCTCCAATCAACCGAGCTTGCGTGGGCAAGACGTTCATACTCGGATTGTGGCCTTCCGTTGCAGACATGGTTTGGTTTGCTATCGATCGAGATAAGATCGGCTTAATTTCGTGTCAAATCATAGAAGCTACAGCTTAAGGTATTCCTCTAGCTCTTGCAACAGAACAAAATGTTCGGAGCTAGTGAATTTCAATCCATCTTACATTCTCGAGTCAAAGACCCCTTTGTCTCCATATATGATGCGCGCCCCAAGTAGTAGCTAAGTCTGATTTGCAGGTGTCACAGCCAGAAGTTGCTATGATTTGCTATCCTGCATCGTTTACTAATACATAAACTACTTGGATCTCTAAGAGCAGCGACTTTCCTATGATGTAACACATTCAGTAAATTCCAAACCCTCCAAATATTCCCAGAAATTCCTTTGTACATGTGAAAGGCAGAAGTTCTTTTCGTAAAATAGGTATTTATGAGGGTGACATTTAGCATTTCGATTCCTGTGGGGTACAAGGCTCTATAAGTTAGAGAAGGAACTAGCTATATTGAAAACTTTTGCTCAAAACTGTAAGGCTTCCACAAATGGATGTGAGGCTTTATTATCTGAAACTCAGTGGTGAGTGTACTACAACGAACCTCCCTTCTTTCTGGATGATCATTGGAAACATAAAACTCTGGGCAGAGAAATTTTTTTTCTGTCTTGTTGCAAAAAGGCAGTTGTTCCTAACATACTTCATTAGATGAACAGGGTCAAAAACGAAAAGCAGCTATTTTTAAATGGATGTAGAATCTAAGGTCTTAATGTAACCCCACAGAGTTTAACTGAAGGCTGTACAACTAAATATTGTCTGAGACCAGACACACAACATAAAACCTGCTTCAAATTGCACTTTTTAAGACATCTGATGTAATGTATCTCAGAAAGAAGCTATTCATGTTTTCGAATGGGATCGTGGGAGGAGCAACATAATTACAAACAGACAATAAAAAGGCCATTCATAATGTGAATCGTTGTGGCCTCCTTTAGGCTGCAGATATTTGCAAAACCTTGGATGGACTTCGCCACTTTTGTACGACAACTGTGAGGAAATACAAACAACAGTTCTTTCAAGTGGTTGCCGCATTTCACACTTTTTATTGATATAAGCGACCTACTGATTGTCTTTTACACTAGTACAGTAGAGATCTTTTGCAAGTAGCTTGGACTTGGTGCTTTGAACTTTTGCACAGGATTATTTGTGTGAAGAATAGTAGTACATCTGAAAAACCATCATTAAGTCACAGCAATAGTAAGGTTGTCTACAATATTGCAAGCCTAGGAGTTCTAGTAGCTTTAGAGAAAGTATAAATTCAGATACAATGTCACTTGTGTGAGTCTCCACTGCACCACAAGCTATACTAAGCAACTGAAAGTGAAGTAAACAAGTCATCGCCTGCACACACTGTGTTTGTATGGTTCTGCCATCTTCATAAGCACTTACGGCCATGACCGTGTTAACGACGACTGATAGAACAACTGGCACAGCGTCCTTCAATGAAATAAAGCAACATCACGAATTGTTAGACTCATTCCGAAAAAGCCAGGTTACAGGTAAAGCAGCCTTATCCAGAAAGGGCCTATAGTCTTAAATAAAGCTGGTAATTGATCTCTGTTAGGTAAATTTTGTGGAGCTTTCCAACTGTGCTTTCTTCCTGTGCAGGTCAGCGCATGTTCTCTTTTAAGAAGTAAGAGATAACAGGTCTTGTGGCAAGTTTGAAATCAATGTTGGGTAGGCACCACTGGCTAACTTCGGGATCTGATGGGTACAACAAGTACAGAATCATCTCTTGTCACAAGTAAAGAACCAGCTCTAGTCATATAATGTTCTCTAAATACAATTTGTAGCTTACAAACAACAGTTTGCCTGCTAATTTCGCCTGCTTCGCAGCCACACCGTTTTCAATTCTTCATCTTTGGAAACAAAGATACCAACAATCTACCTCGTTCGCACTTGCAGTTCTGTAGCCTGAAAAGCAACACTTCATACCTATTCCTGGCAACACAACATTAAGATAAGATTCTCAACAGAGTGGCAAAATCTGAGCCGCACAGTGTGACGTCATCGCGAATTGCGCTGGCCAGTTTCAGGCCTTTATAACGAAGGCCAAATCGGATGCAACGCGCAAGTGATAACAGCTTGTTCAATAACGGCAACAGCAAACCAGTAAAGTCTTCCAAGGATTTTTTCTTTCACAAATAACTTAGCATTTACAAAAAATAGTAATTATCCAAATCGTTCCTCGTTCCTTAATACAAAACTGACCTACAACCAAATAACCTAAGTACAAAAAAAAAAAAATTTCACCTTCAAGATAAGGCCAGTCCGGAACAGCCTCGAGCTGTTCATATTGGCCTTTGATCTTTTAAACTCGACGTATCAGGTAATTCCTAATCAAAGCGCAACTCCAAAGAGGGAGAAGGATACGAGACTGGAGAGACACTTTCAAACATTCCAAGCCTTGGCAAGCAGCGCGGTGGCGAGCCAACACGAGGACAACACACAGTCCCTACAAACACTCGCACAGTGACAAAACCGCAGTTCTACTTAAGTTTCATAGCATCGATATTGAAAAGGATGGATCTAAGATTGAGCTGAAGAAATTCTTCATCCGGACTGCATTGCCGTGCTAGACCAGAGATGACTTCACGCAACTGAAGCGCTTCGAAATGAGGCTTGTTAGTTCTAGCGATAACGAGAAAAACGAAGGTAGTCATACAAGGAATACGACCGGAACAGGGGTGAAAGACCGCTTAGAGCATCATTACTAGATGAGCAAGCCCTCACCCCAACATAAACAAAGACCCGAACAATGCGAGAAGAAGGGAGGGACAGAGGACGAGAGATACATGGAGAGAGGGGGAGAGACAGACAGAGATAGAGAGAGACAGAAAGAGAGAGAGAGAGAGGTAAGGAGACTGGGAGTGAGATTCGGAGAGAGACAGACAGACAGACAGACAGACAGACAGACAGACAGACAGATAGTTGGGGAGGGAGCGACACAAACCACCGCATAAGCGCAATACCCGAGTACAAGCTGCTTACCTCAGTTTCGATAGCCGCTGCATGATCAGACTTAGCTTTTCGAGCACTTGAGAATTGTCCTTGTTCTTCTGCATGCATATCAAAATAGTTTTTATCCATTCCATGTTGCTCAAACAATCCAGAAAGGATGCAAGATGCGCTATAAAAGATCGATGAAATGTTTTAGACCGATGCTTTAATTACTTAAGTGGGCGTTTAAGTTTTCTTTATTTTTGAGTTTTCTAAAAGTAACGTTTCTTCTACATAAGCACATCGCAAGAGACCGAAACGTCGAAAAAGTAAACGCTTACTACGTACTAACACAGACAAAAACAAACAGCCGCACACATACAAACATAAGCGTTTATCGACTGCGCCAAATAATTAACAATAGGATACATAGTAGGAAGGTGTCGTCCTCTTATAAACAGCAGTCCAGAACTTACGAGAATCCGCAGCGAGGAGCATCATCAGATCGATCGTATGATTGACAGTTCCCTCAGAGAAAAAAAAAGCAGGTTCAGAATGCCAAAGGAAGAAGTTTCTTCAACCCAATCGTCTAAGCCACTGAAAATTAATCACGCTACGGCAAAAAAAGGGATACAGCGCAAGAGCGCGCGAGAGAGAGAGAGAGAGAGAGAGAGAGAGAGAGAGAGAGAGAGACAGACAGACAGACAGACAGAGAGAGACAGAGACAGACGCACAGATCAGTGACTCTCAGGCCAGGTACAAAACTTTATAAAATCGACTTACAGACTGCGTGCTTCTAAAAAGGGGCAGAAGTATGTGAGTGCCTTGGTAGTACAGAAACAACTCCTTTCCCTAACATAAGAAAAATTTATATGCATGTGTAAACAAGAACAGCAATGCAAGGCAAATGGTAGCAATCTAGTGACCTGATTTACATAGCACTCTAAGCATAAGCAACACCTAGAAATTATCATGCACCTTCATGCATTTACCTCATACAAGTCAGAAGCCAGGCACTCGTATGTCGCACAAACGCACACGGTACGAACACTCTACCAGTTCGTCTGTTACTCCATCGGCAATAAAAATTTATTTTTTCTCTCAATTTCTCCAACCATTTTTAATTCCTTGCTACGTAACCGGGAATTCTAACTGACGCTACCAGATCAAACCCACCTTCATCAAGGCTACCTGTAAACTCGGGTGCTCTACCGAAATTTTGGCGATCCCTCTTCCTCCTCTCAGAACTCTCATGCAAACCAATTACCAAAAATGGTGCAATTAATCATCCGCAACTGCGCTTACAATATCTTCCTGACCAGACATAACGCAAGATTAGGAGCTCCTAGAGCAGCTATAGAGTTTTACAACGACACAAAAAAAAAAAGCCACACCTGGAAATACAAGCTAAACTCCACGCGATCACTCCAGTTATGAACGCAAACATTTACTATAGAATTCAGTATACGTGCTGCTAATAAGGCAAGTTTCATTTCTAAGCACTTGAGAACCAGCCAGCATCGAACACGTCACAGGAAATGTCTGCGTTAGCAGCGTTAAGAGAACACTTCCACCGATTTGACTTACCATTTCCTTGCGCAGATCCAAGTTTAGAGAGCTCAACACTTTTACCAGCAAATCAGCTACGGAAGAAAGCAATTATATACTTGCATGTATGTATGTATGTATATATGTATGTATGTATGTATGTATGCATGCATGTATGTATGTATGTATGTATGTATGTATGTATGTATGTATGTATGT
>QQSS02218715.1:0-10909 GCA_003687565.2 Craspedacusta sowerbii
ATATATAGTTCTTAATGGGCCTTCAAGCAGTTGCTTGGTCAGTTAAGACTCCAACCAAAGGCCTCTGACGAGACCCTGACCGGACGAAACGTACGTAACACTAGCCATTATATATATATATATATATATATATATATATATATATATGTTTATTTATTTATTTATTTATTTATTTATTTATTTATTTATTTATGTATAACACTGATACCCGACGTTCTTAAAGCTCACTGGTGAAAAAAAAGAGGCGTAAAAGCGCAAGTATCCGCCGCTTTTCGCGAGTTACCCCGCCGCAAGGTTTGGATAGGAATATGTAAGCTTGCAGATCTTTGTAGCTAAGTCACTAAACGTGCGTTTGGGCATTTAGTCACTGTTTCAAACTCACCACAACATGCGAATAGAATCCCTACGTCGCGTTCAAAAATTTTATATGAATGAGAGGAAAGTGAATAGGATGGACTTAGCGATTTATGCTGATTCACATTTGATAATGAGCTGGACTTCACTTCGCTTCCAAAACTTTATCTTTAGACCATATTATCCCCAGAGACCTTATAACTCTTTTGCGGCATTGCTTTCTCGTCAGAAAGTCCTATTGTTTTGTTATCTCTTTCCGAATCCAGCATGGCGTCCAAGTCGTAAGACTTGCCTAGGCAGCTACCTCGAGATAGTTGCCTTCAAGTGACGTGTGGTGGGAGCAGATTGCCATCCTAACTGTGGAGACCTGCTTGTCGAGTTCTGGAACGATTTAGGACGCCCTCGTTTTGAAATGTTTTGGGAAAAGTCCTAGCAAGAACAAATCAAGCAGCTGCGTGCTTTAACTTTGGATCATATGAATTCGATGTGACCTGACGACTGTTGCCCGTCGGTGTTCTGTATTTTTTTTTAGCTGTTTTTTGCTTCTTTTTATTTTCCAGGATGGGCGTGTGAGTCTTGATCTGTTTGAAGAAGATTCACCTGTTCTATTTGAGTGCACGCGTCTGTGCTCGTGTTGGTCCTGTTGTCCGAACAGAGTTGCTCAAAAGGGACTTCAGTATCCCTTACAAGTATTTAAGACGCTAGGCAAAGGTTGATATAATTGAGCGATTAATATATATATATATATTGGTTGGAAATTTCGTAATCTTCTGCTTTGGGTTATTCCGTAATGTTTTGCATGTGTTGCTCCGTTATATTTTTCTACAATTGATGGAATTTGCTTTGCTTGTATGTACACATGTATACATTTCAGGTGAATATGATGAGTATATGTGATGTCTTTCTAGGTTGGGGTCTGCGAGCTCTGTCTGCGATTCCTCAGGGCGCATTTATATTAGGCTATTCTGGTGAGTTAATAAGCGATGAAGAAGCTGAGCGAAGGTCTGCTGATACCTATCTTTTCAACTTAGATCTCAAGGTAAGGATTCAAAGTGATATTCCCATATGGCCAATACTCAGTTTGCTTATTGATCGATATGTGAGGAAATAACATGTAAAGAGTTTCCTATAAGATTTACGAACTTTTGCAAAGCGCCTCGCCTGTTGTTGATTTTGATGTTTTTTCTAGCGATGTCTAATATTAAAGGTTTGTTTCATTTGGTAGACTTCTGGTGATGAGCCGAATTGCATGGATGCTTGCAAGTTTGGAAATTGTGGTCGCTTTATAAATCACTCCTGCGAAGCTAATATGAAAGCTGTTAAGCTATTTACTTCGCATCGGGTAAAATTTTCGCGTTTATATTGAGTTTACATTTGTATTGAGTCATATATTGCAATACTTTCTTAGCCACCTCCGATATAGAATCTGAGCATGAAAATCGAATCGCGGTAAAATCTTTGTTTGTTGTTTCTTTTTGACTTATGGTCACGCTTGCTCATCCGTCGACTGCTCTCGCCTTATCTCTCAAAGCGGGATGGCGTCTGAGCACTCTCTGCCATGCGTCATCTCCGCCACGTTCAAAAATGTTGCTTTGTCAACCTTATTTCCATGTTCCAGGTGCCTTTCTTGGCGGTTCGCAATGTATTTCTTGATCGCTTCGAAGGGTGAGGGCTCGGCTTGGGTTATTGCTAGACAGGTCAGCTGGATGTGGCGGATTAATTGTGGTGTTTGTCTATAGCGATCATAATTTCCTGGCTAAGGAGGCTGTGGTTCGTTTCATTCTTGAAACAACATGGAGAAAGGGACGTCATGCGTAGCATGGCATCATGCTGGCTATTTTCCTGAAATATATCCTCTATTAAAATTGCCTTTCGAGCGGTTTGTGCCAGATTTGTTGTCGCTTGTTGCCGTGGAGATGAGTCTACAGTCAGTCAGCGTGTCTGCGCCGCTCCTTTGGTTCTTCCTTCTCGTTAAGTTTCACTGGCAGGTCGTTCGTTTTCGTGTTAGCTTACCTCGAGCTTGCAAAGGCGTGATTTTGAATCGAGTCTTCCGCCGAACACCCCTTTCCAGACATGTCCAACTGCCTTTCCTAGATTGTCATCTGTCAACTAGATGCGGCTCGAGTTACGCAATCTTCGGATGACTTCGAATTGATTCTAAGTTGCATATCGAAATTCGATGCTACAACTACATCATTTTGAGGAGCTAGAAGTTAATATTTTGATCGCATTGTTCACTTGTGCGTTCGCAGAGGACTGCCATCAATGATGGTTTGAGCCTTCGGGTCGAATTCGATAAGCAAACTGACCACTTTCCGCTTATTAAGATGTGATGCAGTTGCCATGTTTTCACAAATGTTTATTTGTATTTTGCTGAAGGCTTTTCGAGAATGATGAAGAAACCTGCGCCGCAATTATCGGCGCGAGAGGATTCCCGCCATAATTTGCTGTTACGATAAGATATCGAATAGGATATTTTTGTGCGCATCTGAAACCCACTTGCGATGTTGTGCTCGATTACTGGACCTACTCCACCCTACCTCGTCTTCCCTTGCTTACTCCATTAGTTTATGTCTTGGTGACAGACGCAAAAGTGTAACCAGTTATTGTCGTCGGTCAACCTCGTTGAGTTATTCCAAAAACTTTAGTACGAAGTGTTTGCATTCGGAGATAATTCTGCTATTTGCCGATTTCGGATGTTGTGGTATTAATGTTAAGAGATCCAGCAGGACATTAAAGTAGTAGAGTTATTTTGTTAAGACTGAAGATATTTTCTGTGTCATTGATTCCCTTTGTTTACGTTCTGCGTAAACACGCTGTAGTTCCTGTACTTCTGTTGGCCATTTGAAGCTATGTTGTTTAGTATCGGCGCTAGTTTGGTAAATGCCTATTTGTTTTTGCTGCAGGATGTTTCTTTTCCGGAAGTTGCCTTCTTTGCATGTGCAGACATTCAACCGAAGGAGGAGCTATGGCAAGTGTTTTTAGCCTCAATTTTGTATCTTTGTTATCACCGATCAAATTCTTGCTGGTTGCTTATTATTGATCTCGCCAGCATCGTTGGCTGTGGCTGTTAATGCTTATACAAGCGCTTTTTGCCTTAGCTTTGTGTTTGCTTCTGTTCTCTTATTTTTGTTGTCTTTGTCGGCGTAAGCTTTATTGACTGAATAACAGGGTTCAGTAATGCTTGGCTCAAACCGTCCTAACGCGTCAACCTTTATGAATTGATTTTTTTTTTTCATGAGGTAGAACAAAATATGAACTAAGCATGAATTCATCCACATTGTCTACATGTCATTTCATTACTTTAAACTTTTATGCTTTCTGATACCATGTTCAGCGACTCGAGGCAATTTACGCTGCTAACTATTTTCTTCGCCATCCAAGGTGATTAGCGTGATGGAGTACGTGTTTTTAAAGAAGAGTTAGATGCAAGACACGTTTCAAGTAGAGGGCATTTCTGGCTGTTTTTATTAATTGTTACGTGCTCGCTGGGACTATTGCGTACTACAGATAGATGAATCCGTTGCCGTAAACTCGTTTTAATTTCCTGATTCTCATGAGTTGTCGAGATGTTTGTGTAACGGGATCTACCTTCACTTAGCTTGTAATTTTCTTCCAAGCTTAAGCTCTACTTGAATTTTCATTTATTCACGAAAAAATGGCCTGTAGATTAGAAAGTCTGATCCGAATGGCTTGACATGCTTCTTGATTATGCTTGATTCGCTTTTTAGCCCAAGGAAGATGACTTGTTGGACGCCCCTCCACTACCTATTCCATTTTTTGTTTTGGAACGCCAGTTTCTCTTGTCTAAAATTGTTAGTCTGATTGGTTTTATGGCCATTAAGGCTTCCTGTCTTAGTTTGTGATAGCAATGTTCCTTCTAAATTATAGTCACCTGACTCCATGTGGTTGTGAAAGCTTATACTAAAGTTAATGTTTGGGCTCATCCCTGTATAAGAACTTTGTCATCGATGATAGGACTTGGCCAACCGTCGAGTTATATTTTCGCACCTGACCCAAAATAACAGCGATTCGTTTTTTGTTCACCGGATCAAGTGTCACGCCTCGGTGAGGTACTTCACCTAAAGTGTGACTTCTCTCATGGCTGGCGTATTTACTTCAAGTTATAAATTAGCATCATTCTTGTTCCCCGTACCAAGCAGAGCTAGTATTGTTTTCTACTAGAGTGCTGTTTCTACTGGCAAAGATCAACTAACTAGTGCATGTACTGAGCTGCGTTTTTTCGTTTGTGATACAGTTAAGCGTGATGCGACTTTACTGAATTAACAAATACATTCATTCTTTGTACGTTAAGCATCGATTAATCGCGTTTTTTTTTTTCTTTTTTTTTGTTTTTTTTCGCCAGCGTTAATTGTAGTTAATGTACTTCTTTCCCATGGACCGGTCTTGAAGGTCGTCCAGACGTGCGTATGCTTTGTCAAATTGTCATTGTTTGCAATGGTGCGCGCTATGTTACATTTCACTCATTTTTAGACCAGATTTCCAATTTACGGTCCATACCATACCGTTCCCTGTGTCATTCAGTGCCGAAGTCAGGACCGTTTTAGGCTTTACTTAAAAGTTTTATTCGAGCGTCATATCGTAAGGTGCGCCCAGTGGTCTCAATGTTAAGTACCTCACATTACATAGAGTAAGGAAAGAGATGAGACTTACGTCGGGTTTCGGCGCCCCGCATAATGCCTACTAGTATCATCTACATTGGCTTTCGAACAACGCATGCACGACGTGTAATGCTGAACGTCAAACTTCTCATGTGCCGAATGAAGATGTATGAAGTTTGACTTGCTGGAGTTGTTTTTGGAGTTGAGTTGTTTCACCTATTTTTTCGGTGACTTGCTACGATGCGTGTAACCATGTTATTTATAATTGCTTCGCAATGAGAGTTTATGTGCGACGACTGGTATAAAGTGAGAAACAATACATTGTTTTGACTGATTCGAGAAATGTACATCCGTGCGTTACGTACTTTCATAGGTGTCTTTAGCTCACCTATCAGATTTTATATTTCATTTTCATTTAGCTTCAACTATGGTGAGTCGTTTTGGGAAGTGAAGTTCAAAATGGGGTTGCATTGCAAGTGCGGGACGGACACATGCCAGTATAGGTAGCATATCCTGCTGGCTGCTGCCTTTTGAGGCGAATGCTTCAAGACCAGAAGATGAAGTTATTTGACTGAATCCATGTCCGAGGTAAAAGACAAGACAGCTGTTATCCGAAGGAAGGCTGTAATTCTAAAACCGCAAGTGAGCGCGACGTTTTCGATGCGTTGAGCAATTGGGCGTGATGCTCGACTTTGACATGCGGTACGACTCTCGGGTGACGCCTGGTTCTCGGGTTGTGATGGAAGTTGTTGGGCATGACTGTGCCATGTTTTAACGCGTATTGGATATATTACCTGATTGCTCAGTTTTACTTAATATATTGTTGTGCCCTGTCCATCTCAGCACCTCAGCTTTTGGAAAAAACGTTTATGTTTTCCGCAGCGTACCTCAGGTCATTGTTTAAACTGGATTTCAGCGTAAGCGCGATGAACAAGCATCGCCGGGAAATGTGAGTAGCGTAGCCGTCGCTTTCTCTGAGGTAAGGTTTGCTAATTTCAAAGTAGATCGTGTACTCGTCAGCAGGCAATGCCCATTTCACTCCGTTCAATTTTGAAAATGAAAGTAACTGACCCAGCCCAACCTAACCTGGATGGACGCAAACCAAATCCTCTCCCATAAAACCTGGTTTGCGAAAGTTATAGCTGGCAAATTGTTCTTTCGTGGATCTGCGCAGCGTACGATCGTATGGAAGACCTTGTAATTAAACTGTTTCAGGCATTTTGATTACTTGTAAGGCTGCCTTCTGTACGTACTCTTATAAAATTAAATTTTAAGCTATTCTAGCGACTTTTATATTTCGTCCATGCGACTCATTGTCTAGAACAACACCAGTACAACAATCACTATAATATGCCAACCAAAATGCCGACCGCATCTTTTGTTAATGTGAAGAAGGACGCTGGCAAAAAGAATTGAAAAGCAATACAATGCTCCAAGCGAGGGAAAGGGCTTTTCTGAAGCGTAAAACCAAGGCAAGTGGCACATGGCACAAAGACCGATGTGTAGTTCAAGCGCATATCCTTTGAGATGTGTTGCACGATGTGCTGTGTAATGCGAACATACAAAACTTTCCCGAGGACAAAACGCTATCAGCTTACGCGCCATGCTCCCATCGCTTAATAAACATGTTTGAGTCCTCACGAATTGAGCGTCGTGGTTAACTGGCCAAACTCACCGATTGCGAACTCTCTGAGGTATCAGGCAATGCTTCGCCCAAAAAAAAAGAAAAACAAGGTCAATGCTGCAGGTAATTAACTGCGCTAAAATGAGAAGGATGTTTATTCAAAAAACTGTTTATTCAAAATCGATAAAAAATGACTTATGGTAGAGTATTAGCGAGCTATGCAGGAAAGCCGAAGTCCAACTTTACAAAACGAAAAAGATGTTTCTCGAAAGTTATATTTTAGCAAACTTCAACTACTGTCTTCTGTAAGTAGTCTGTAACGAAAGCCCAAAAAAATCAAGGAGTGAGCCCTTTTTTTTTTTCAAGTTCGTCACGTTCTTCATGTACATCACGTTTGTCATGTTCATCGCTTTCATCTCGTTCGATGACGTTCATCAAGTTAGTCGCTTTCACTACGTTCGTAACGTCTGTCAAGTTCAGTAGGCTTGCCAAGCTCTTCTTGTTCGTGAAGTTGATGACCTTCATCACGTTCACCACGTTCATGAAGTCCGCCACTAGCATCACGTTCATTCATCGCTAGCATTACCTTCAGCACATTCAAAATTTTCATTAAGCTCACCACGTTCATTTTCACTCATCATCGCGGCATGTTTGTTATTATTGTTATGATATTATTTTATTTTGTTTTTTGTTTTATCACGTTCATCGCTATAATCACGTTCATAGCGTTCCTCGATTTCATTACGTTAATCGCTATCACCACATTCGTAACGTTTTGCGCGTTCGCCACGTTCATCGTATTCATCACATTCACCACGTTCATTGCATTCATCACATTCACCACGTTCATCGTATTCATCACATTCACCACGTTCTTCGCTGTTTCACATTCTCCGCGGTCATTAAAGTCATCAAGTTCATGACGTCAATCACGTTCATAATGTTTTTCAAGGCATCAAGCTCATGTTGTTTATCACGCTAATCACGATCGCCGTGTTGTTGACGTTCAGCATTTTCATCTACTGCATCACGTTCATCGCGTTCATGAGGCTCGTCACTCATCACCTTCCAGTTCATGACGGTTCGTCGCATTCATCGCGTACGTCATGGCGGACGAGAATGTCGTTGAATTTTATGCCAATCTGCATGGTGGTTATGGAAAAATGATTGAACCCCAACAAAATACCTGCCGCAGTCACGGCGAACGCGTTTGCAAATGGTGGCAAATGCTAGTGTATTATGGGCAAGAGTCATGGTTTTATTTATGTTTGCTTGGAAAGTTGGTATAACCGTCGCAAAAATAAAGAAAAACGTGCTTAAGGATATCCTTCCGACAGTTTATCTTATCTTCGTCGTACAGTTATA
This sequence comes from Craspedacusta sowerbii, assembly GCA_003687565.2. Lineage (NCBI taxonomy): Eukaryota > Metazoa > Cnidaria > Hydrozoa > Limnomedusae > Olindiidae > Craspedacusta > Craspedacusta sowerbii. The sequence goes on from QQSS02218715.1 coordinate 7,966, forward strand.
CCAAAGGTATTGAAATTCTACTTTTCAATAGCTGCTTGAACAAATATTCTCAGCAAGAAGCAACAGCGGCGGTTACTATCCTTGTAGCATGTTCACAAAGTCTTACATTGTGTGATCCATCTAAAGTAATTTCGATTATTTCAGAACAGGGATCTACAAAGTTTATGGAACTTGAGAGTACGATGCATTTTCGACCAGAAATGAAGCTTACCTTTGTTTTAATTTCTCTCCCTTTGTCATAGTTGGAAAAGATAATCGATGAAGTATTACACTCCGAAGCAGTACGTAAAACTTTATTTTTTCAATCAAAAATTGTATGATTATTATCGCTTTGCAGATGTAACTCAACTCTTTTGTATCGTCCTTCGTGCATTAAGTTCATGGTCTGGGAGATTCAGTTCATTTCAAATTGGGTCTTTTGTGATTGCAGCAAGGAATCCCACACTTCCTGAACGTGCTCTGCCATTGCTTTCACCATTGGCATTTCCTGAACTGTTATTTAAACAACGAGAAGCTTTTTTTTTTCCACATTGAAGGACTCTCATGTTCGTTCACTTATTTTTTTTCAGAGGACTTACACTGTACGGCTGTAGCTGAAGACGTTGAATCTTCCCACTAAAAGCTACTTGTTGGCAAGGAATCTTAAAACTCAAAAATAAGAAAACGAAGTATGCATGTCCATGGTCTTTTAGGCATGTATTTCGTTTCCCATTTGTTAAAGTCGTATTTGGCAGGAGCAAGACTCACTAACAATATCGATGATATTGCTATCCGTGATCTTTGAAACCCATAAGCTAAAAACCGTTTTACTGGTTCTACAAAGAGCGAACTAGCAAAATGGCCATTCCTTAATTTATCAACGAAGCAACAAATTCACATTTCGCGTGTGTTCTTAAAAGAAGTTTGATATATTAGTAGACTTACACTTTTGGCAGAAAGTGTTCCTATTCAATTTCGTCCTATTCCCTTCTAAACCTTTTGCCTGCACCCAGAGTGCCATCATGCAAGGGTTTGTTCATATATTTCTTTGCAACTTTCTTGCAACATCCCCTTGTGATAAATTAAAAATCAATGGGTACTGCGCGCCGATTATTTGGGTTTACGTTTGAGATTGTATATTTGGCTATCTACGTATACTGTTCCCGGTTTGAGCACTCGATCAAGACCTGCGTCCCTTTCGCAACGCTTATTAAGTTAAAAACTAATATTTCGGCTAATTGTTGACATGTTGAGTTGTCCTGGTCAACTCTTTCCATCTAAATGACTCTATTCTAACGTATATCTATTTCCCAACATCTTTCAAATTTACTTTCCTATTTCGGAATCTCATCGCGCAAACCAGAAGACTTTAGACAGTCCGACCTGGCAGTCGATGTGCAACATTGTGCGATCGGAGCTTGCCCACGCATTCGGCTTTTTGTTGCAACTGCTAAAAACTACATGATAACTTTGCTGATTATCTGAGCCGAGTATGTCTGAACTAGCTTTGATTACCCTCCACAAGGGAAGTGAACTAGAGTCGGATGAATTAAGTGACCTGACGAGAATTGAGATCGACGTACATAGCCAACTTGACTGAATTCGAGTTTAATTGCGCAGTGAGTTAGAGTTGAGTCCAGATCGATGTATAACGTCGCTCTAAGTGAACCTACGAAAACAAGTTCCGCAGCGAGAATTCAAACACGCAGATCTTCAGACTCCGGGCTCGCAACCTGACGAAGTCAGCTAAGTGCGAGCAATTTTATGATATTTACTGTAAATCAGTATAATATGATAGAACAAAATGTAATATAATTTGATATGTTATGATACAATATCATATGAACAAGACAATACCATAAAATAAAATTTTATGAAGTATAGTATCAATTAAGATGATACAATATAAACTGATATAAAAATACAATATACCCTAATATAATATAATATAATGTAATATAATGTAATGTAATATAATATAATATAACATAATCAAATATAATATATCATACTGTCAAGTAATACAAGAAAATGTAACATAATATAATACAGTATAATATAAATAATATAATATAGTACAATGTAATATAATATATCATAACATAATATAATATTTAGGAGAAAGAATAAAGCTAATAATTTTCGGCCCTTTCTAAGACCATCTTCAGACTAAACGAACAAAGATAAAAATTAAAATAAATAAATAAAAAAAAAACAAGCCGAGCACACATTGCCCGAGTCACATCTTCGAAGTCGAGCTAAAACAGCTTCAAGTCAATCGATTTTGACTGTCCGTTAATTGAGTTGGCGAATTTTGTATCCTTTAAGTGATTTGGCGTATTTATGGTTATGATCAAGCTATCAATTAGCAGGCACTCCCATTTGCAGCGACACCTAAGCAGAGTTGGGAAGCGGGCGTGAAGATCGAAATTGATCGGCCATTGATGAGTAGCCAGGTGTTGACAGATTGAGCTCGACTGTTGCTTATTTTCGTCGATGCGTTGGTGCAGGCGGCGGGTTGTCATGCCGATATACCCAGCGTCGCACTGGCCACATTGAAACTTATAAACAAAGCATTTTTGACTCATAATCTTTGACCTCGCTTCCTTTGGTCTAGAACTTTCGCCAATTTTTCTGCTGGTGAAAAGTGCAGGAATGGAGTTAGCATGGGATCGACACTTGGCCCACTGATGGCAAATACAATCATGTGCCACTTGGACGAGAAGCTACGCAACAACGGCAAACGTCCCGAGTTTTACAAATGTTTTAATGATGACACCACGACAATAATGCCGAGCAAAATTGCAATCGAGGATTTCCTTAGTGAGCTTAATAGTCGTCATTATGATATAGAATTGTGAATACCTCAACATCGCACCCCGTATCAAGAGCACAACATAAGCGTAGGATACCTGCTTCCGCATAGCTTTTGTTGTAATTAACAAGTTATGTGAGGATATGTTAA
>QQSS02218726.1:0-22837 GCA_003687565.2 Craspedacusta sowerbii
GTATGTATGTATGTATGTATGTATGTATGTATGTATGTATGTATGTATGTATGTATGTATGTATGTATATATACACAGATATATACACATATAGATATTGCATTTACAACTGACCTCATAATTGCATTTTTAACTGATTTAAGTATTTCTGTTTGTATATAGCCTGACGATGACAATAGATAATGTCGCTAGCAAGAAAGCTTGAGAAAATTCTGTCATCTCACATATGGATAAGTTTTTGGTGACAATAAATAAATATGTGTGCGTTTGTGTGTGCATGCGTGTGTGTGTGTGTGTGTGTGTGTGTGTGTGTGTGTGTGTGTGTGTGTGTGTGTGTGTGTGTGAAGTGAATACACCTGTACGTACAAAGGTATCCGCACGTGAGCGCGTATGCATATATACCTATGCCAAAACACGGAGGAATATGATCACAAAGAGCACCTTGACGGCAGCCTGGTGTTCAGATAAGGTTCGCAAAGGTGACCTGGACTCGCCAGTGGAAGCGACGTTTACGTCCCATATGCACAGAAAGTTGTCGTTGGCACCAGACGCCAACATCTTGCCGTCGGGAGACCACTCCAGTCCACACACTTCCTGAGTGTGGTGATTCAAGGTCGCAACGTGGTGATGCGCTTGCCGCACATCGTGATTATGAATAGCACCGCTCCTGCAACCACTAAAACAAACAACATTTTAATTCCAAAAAGCAACAAGCCCTTGCACTGCACCGATAAAAAATATAGCTGAATTTTTACAAAACTAGTCTATAGTACTAAATCACTTAGACGTAATGTAAGGTCAAAGCCAGCTCCATTGATCTTGCCCTAAAAATAATGCCTCTTAAAAATGTCCTCAAAAACACTTCAGTGTAAAGTTCTCTTTAACTCTCGCTAAACATAACATCTATAGAAAATATACAATTCACTACGGCGACATAAGCGATGATGCGAAATCTTGCAGTGACAAAGCAAAAATAACAAACGTACCAAAGTTTGAAAAACATAACTAGCTAGAAAAAAGTGGCATTAGCGCATGCGCCATTGGGTAGGAGACACCAAAAACAACCACAATCGGTACCGAAAAAGCAGTTTATGGACCAGACTGCGACTATCCAAACAGCGTGTATACGTACCTCGATAAGATGTGCTCGTTCCAGCTCAGGCAGCCGATTCGCGAAGCATGCCCGGCCATGGCACGCACTCGCCTTTTTGACTCCGCATCCCAAAGCTACCAAAAGCGTCATATTAATGCATGGAGAATAGTGTCAAAACCATTTTGCACGGAATTCCAAAACCCTTGTTACCAATATACACAGGATCTTGATAAATGTCTTTTATACGGAAAAATGTAAATTGCGTGCAAAACACAAACCAGGCGACTCCTTGCTTATGTCTCCACAAAGAAAAAGCAACTGATGGGCACCTCGTACCTCGACCGTGCCGTTTGATAAACCAACCGCTAACGTTGTGCCCACCCCGATCCACTTCACGCTACTAATAGTGACGTCATGACCATGAGCCTGATCACCGAAAAGCTGCTCAACAGAACTTGAGCCAGCATTCCACAGGAAAACATTGTCGTAGAGGGGGACGGCAAGCTGACCGCAGCTTCCCCAGTCAAGCAGACTCAAGTCTAGCAGAAAGAATGAAAAGCTGATATCCGGTTATACTTATATACATATAACTTCAACAAAGGACAAAAACGCTACCAAACTTACGTAACAGCTATTGTTAGCATGCTGAGCAGTATGATGATCAAAAAAACTGAGGCCGCAGTAGCAAGCGAAACTGAAGCAAACGACAGCCATGGTCCCGACTTCACTGTTGGATACTGGTAAAAACAACCGAAATGCCATGCACTTTACTTATTCACACGTTACAAAGCGTGTTTAGAGAGTATCATACCAAACTGGCCGTCAAACGCGAAGTCGAGTGTGACTCAGTGAAGCGAAACAAATCTAGCTAATAACTACCGCCCGATGGCTTGGTTAAATTACAAGAGGGGTGGGTGCGTAAGGGCATCGTTACGACTAGGCCAACTGCAAGTTTACAACCTACAAATTTTTTTTGAACGATCAACACTATGAACCCGGTGTTTATGAAAGAAATTGTCCAAACGCCAAAAAAAAAAAAAAAAAAAAAAAAAAAAAAAAACAGGCATTCGCCCAGATATTCCTTAAACCTTGGCGTGCCAAACCAAAGTTACTTTTGGTTCACGAAGTATGAGTACTCCAGCCACAGGGGTTTGGAAAGCACTTCCAGAGCATTAAAGTCGAGCGCCAATGAAAGTCTTTTCAAGTTAAAGATACAAAATTGGGATGGCTCCAAATGCGCATGCAACGCGAGTGAGCAGTTTCGATATTTGACGATTTGTTGAAAAGTGTGTCTGCTTTTATTTTTATATAACTCCACATTACAAAATCGGAAATTTGATGACCTTCTTACTTAAATTTAACGTCTTTCTTATCTAATTTTTCTCGGTTTAGTGGGTCTTATCTTCTATATAACTGGCTATTAGAAAATCGGATATTGGACGTTTTTCTTATGCAATTTTTCCCGGTTTAGCTAGCTCTTCTATTTATGTTCTAGATTATCTTTTTTTATTTCGATACGTTAATTTTGATTACTGAGCAAAACAAAAAATGCAAAGAAAAAAAAAGTAAATAAGATGCGCACGTCGCATCGAGCTACTTTTAATAAACAAAATCATACACGATTTACTGTAGCTATGGTTGGCTTAACAGAAAACGTTCGACTCATGACTGGCTACAACAATCTTTGAAGCTAGCATAAGTCCTACCCAAGTTCGTTCAGGCGATAAAGACCTTATGCAGTATATGGGCAACCGGAGTAATGCTGAAGGGCAGGGAATCCAACTAAGAAACCGGCACGATAAACTAATATAAGGGAATTATGCAGGGTGACAGCTAGTCAGTGTTACTGCAGTTACTACAGATTTAACGAAACAGCACACAATTTGCTCGCAATGCCAGTTTCGATATCTATTCGCGGTGCACTGGACCGGGCATGGGAGGAGACGTTATACACCAAAACAAAAAAGCCGCTCACATTTACTGGAAAATTCCCTATAACAGGGACGTTGGCCGTGTCTATCTACTTGAAAGCTATAATTGCCGAATTCCAAAACACGTGTTGTAGTTCTCCACCAACATCCGATCCATGCAAGCAAACACAATGAATTCCTAAAGAGCCAACTAGAACACGCGAAAGAAGGAATCGTCAGCTTTGCAATATAAGTTAGAAATGAATCGAACTCAGCGATTTGAACGAATCGAACATAGTCAGCAAGCTTGACTGAAAGCATTAATCGCAGACAGAAAGGAAAAGAAAATAGTGTGCGGCTTTATTGGAAAAGAGCTTCATAATACCCCAGGGATCGATGTTAAACGCAGTTGGACCAGTACTCATGAAATATATATTTTTCATCGCATGTCCCAGGGCTTGCTAATACGATGGAGGAGCACGAGATACCATCTACCACTACGAACGTAGTAGCCGAAACACTATGAAATGCAATGGAGAAGACGGAGAGCACCACTTCGAAGTGTGGCAGAGACCTAGGCTACACCCAAACAAATGGCCAAATTAGTGCGAAAAATGGTGGAGAAACCAAGAAAAACTGCTAAAAGATAAGTACAACAACCAGACAAGGCACAAACATAGCGTGGGATCTAATGCGGTCGATCAATTTACTTTCGACACATTAAAATTTCATGAACGATATAAATTGGTCCCATGGAACCGGTACTCCTAGTAAGCTTTTTAACTTGAGGACTTAATGGTCATTCATATGGTTACAACGACACTAGGAGATATAAAACAGAATATGTACGCAATATCTAGGAAGGAAGGCGTATAGGCAGCTTCAGAAATGAAGCACCTTTAAAGAGTTCACAGAGGTATGAGCTTTGATACAACAACGCAAACCACTTACAGTAGTCATCTATGATCTCAGGAGCATCTAAAATTTTCTCGGGCTGTCCCGGAATGTGCCGCGACGACTTTTTGGCAGGAGTTGGCTTGGATTTCGAGAACACCATTTTCATGGCAGCCTCACCTAAATAAAAGAGGATCATCGTCCCTGAGCTAAAATCAAGCCTACTACAAGAAAACACTCAAAAAAAAAAACAAAAAAAACTAAAAACTAGTACTTGATACGATCATATGTGACGAGTCTGCTACATAAAACGCTATGGTTCAATTTTTAACATTTATCTAATGGCATGTAATAGAGAGTTGAAAACAGTAGCAATACACTACATTCATTATTCTTCGGAGGTTTGACTTTCATTGCCAAAATTCTGTGATTTAGCTCATTTACATCCTCTTCAATGTTCTGCTTCATCTTTTCAGAAAATTCGTCACTTCCATCGCCATTCTCTTCAGTACTAGTGCCTTCTCTAGAATCTTTCATAAGCACATGATGGCCCAGCTGCAAGAGATGAAAATACTGCAGGTCACTAAATAAACAAACTATCAAGAAATCTGACATAGAACTAGCCAGATACTCGACTCAGCATCGAATCAGCAGTCTCATGAATAGTTTATGTGCACCATATTTCAAAATATCGATAGAGATTAAAGCCAAAACATTTATAAAGTGCAAAATGTAATAAATTATCTCAAAACATCACAATTCAGTGCATTTACTTGACCAGTAGAGGTAGATTTATTACTCTGAGCAGTAACAAATGCCTTCAAGGCGGCCATTTGGCCATTTACCTTTTTAAATGTGCAAATTTGTTTTTCACCCGATCCTTTTCATAATACATTCGATATCTAGGCCTAGACTACACCATGACACCTGTACCCCTCACTCGTATTAATGTCTCTTAATCTGTTCTCTAAACTTAGCCTTATCTCACTTGCAATACCATATGTCACATATTAATTTGTTTTATTGATTCAGGATCAAGAGTTTACAATCAAATAAGCAAATGAACTGAATTCATTTGAACCAACCAAGGAAAGACAGAAATTAAATAAATAGATGATTATGCAATACATGGGAACTACAGGTCATAAGCATCATGCTGCATCAAAGCACAGGGCATAAAACTCTAACTCTATAGTTTTTATGGATGCCTAGGAGTGTAGCAAGGACTATGGAATAATGATGTTTCATTGATTTACAAATTTTTTCTAATGAATAGTCAAAGCTATTTGAACATTACTAATGAATTTTTGCTGTAATTGAAACTGAGGGCAGCTCTTACAATATCTTGTATGATTGACAAAAAATCACATAAAGTTCTCTACCTGCACATCAGAATTACATCGATTCGGAATGAATCGGTCACAAGCAGCATTGGGCGAGCCAGGTTTAGGAATTCTTGATGGTGTTTGAATTTGCTTCTTTGAACTGATTTTACCTGGTGTCTTTTTCGGTGTTTTGGAAGTTTCTCTGTTACAGCTGACAGGAGAAAGGGGCTCCCGCGTAGTTTCTCCACGAGCCAAAGCCTTGCGTTTCCATCTAGGAACTGCAAGAGTGGGAGCAGTTCTAGCTCCACTGAATAAGTTCTCACAATCATCCATGGTAAGGTATTTAATAACCCTAAACAAGAATTAGAAAAACTTGATCACCAAACAGCCATATCAACTTTCAATTTGCATTATCCACAAGCATGCGCTGCAGAAATTATTTCAGCTAAGTACAGGTTTTCACTAAACTTAAAGTGATGGCGTGAAAACACGTCTAGGTTGTACGCTTGATGTTTCAGTCTCCACAGACGACAAATTGAATTTTGACAATAGCAGAGTAACACGATGCATATATACACTCAATCTAGAACTGGGGTTGTGGATATTAGTAACATAACACGCTACTGCAAAAGAACTTCAAACTGCAGCACAAAGCAATATTGCCCAGCGAAACTAACCAACGACAAATTTAGGATCGCACAAGAAGCTTCGCGCCAATTCGTTCAGGCGACATGTAAAGCTCCACAGAGCTAGCTGTTGAAGTGCTTATCGGTAATCTACAATCTGGTCTCATTTGTTTTCAAAAACATATTTAAAAATTTTTTGACGATAAGGTTCTTAGTCATTTTGCTCAGTTTTGCGTGTCTAAAAATTTTAAGGTAAATTATTCATTTGAAGGCCGGGTCTATGAACTCATGAGAGTGTATCCTGTTTAGAGCTTGCGTTCTCACCTAGAACAGGAGATGGCATAAAAACGGCGGGAACATCTCTTAAACCCCCACCCCTTTCCCGTGCCTATATCGACGGACGTAATATTATCGCTTTGGTTATTTGAATAATTGAAATTGAAAATAGCCGGTAATTTGTTTACATTGTTACTTATTAAATTCGTATCTAATTAATTGATTTTTTATTTGCTTTTATGGTTAAGGAAGGATGTTTTATCTACTGATGTCATTTAGTAAACTTTATTTTTACTGTGTCATATTTCGTATGTTGCAAGACTTCTATTATGTGTGGAAGCTTAATGTTTGGTACAACAGAAAGTGTTGATTAAAAAATTTTAGACACCGTCCTTGATCTTATGAGACTATGAGAATGTGTAACTCTTAGCAACTGTTCCCATACGTAAGCCTTGTTTGAAAAGAATTTGGACTGCCATGTGTGACGCCGACAAATCGTTATTTCGATTTATTTTGCAGCTATCAAAATTTGTATCAAAATTTTTTTAGTATCATCAGTGCAGTCTGCTTAATCTTTTCAGTTATGTATTCATTTATTTTTTTTAAACATGTCTATTGATAATCTTAAACATTAGGTGAAACAGTAACTAGATGGAGATCAATGGTATATTTATATGAAAAGTCCTTGTATTGATAAATTGTCTTCATCATTTGAATATGCAAACCTTTATCTCTGGAATATAGTAAACAGGACGTTGTGTTTTGGTTTCATGAGAACTGCAGGTATGCGAATTGTTGAAATTCCATTGAGGAGTCTTTGAGCGTCCGCTTATGCTGAATTGGCTTTGCCATATTTGGTTTAGGCTTTATTACTGGTAAAAGCCTACTAAATTATTTGCATGGTTTGTTTTTAATTAGAGTTATTTCAAATTTTTTTATTATAAATGTTCATAGAAAAAATTCTTACTGCCTAATGCTTCCGATTGTTCTTGTATTAGCTGATGTGTGTTTGCTGCTTTTCTTGAAATTTCAAAAAATGTTCAGAGTAGAAGCTGAAACGTCTGTTAGTCATGTTTTCAGTTAATTTGTGTATGTGATGTGTAATAATGTGTGCATCTAGATGAAAGAGACTAGGCAGTTTGCTAGCAAATGTGAAACAAAGTCATTGGCGCTTGCCCACGAACCAATCAAGAAGATGGGTCTTCCAAGTGATATTTCTCAGTGGATATTTATTGGTCCTGGTAAAGTTATATGTTATTTATTTTGGTGGACGAGTTCCTGTCGAATTTCGTTGTTGGTTCTTCTGTGCCTCATGTATGTCCATCAATTTTTCTTGCAAACAAATGAATAAATAAATTAAACAATTAATGATATATTATATACGTACAATCTTTAAGTGAAGGCATCTTGAGAAATGTAAGGCTTCATTACATATTACACTCCTTTTATGGGTTAAACTGCTTCCTCGCATGACATTTATGCCACTATATATGTTGTCAGTTCTGGACCCTTAATAAACTACTGTTGAATCAGACTTTTAATTTTGAATTGATCACATTCCATTAGTCAAATCCATTATCAATTGAGCTTTTAACATTGGTTCAGTCCGTTTGGCCATTGCATGATTTTGCATGTTTAGACAACCTTGTATGATGTCATTGCCCTTGAAATATGTCTTTCTTATGTTGGCTAATGCTTGTAAATATCCAGGATTGCTGCACTTCTGCCTCTTTCTGCTTGACCTTGGCTGTGAGTATCATTTATAAATTAAGTGTTGACTTAAAGATGGCTAGCTACCTGAGTTTGAAAAGCATTTATTAGTTTTTGGGAAATGCATGGAACCCGCGGAAGAAGGGCTATATGGACAAATTCTTTCTTCATTGGTGTACGCTGCCTTGTCGTTTTTCTGCAGTCTTTGACAGCTTTTTCTGTTGTATCTGTTCTTCGTGTAGATGTTGATAAAGAAGATTAATTTCATCTGCAATGTATTTTTCAATGTATATCATTTCTAGGGTTTTTAAGGACTTCAAACTTGTATATTCCGCTAATGGTCTTGGCGTTACTATAGTGGCCTTGACTTTTCATGACCATGGTATATTATAATGCTGGATTTTGTTATTAAGAATATTTTATAATTCTTCATTAATACTGAGAAATCACTTTTGTGAGTGGTAACCATATCTAAGGAAAGACTTGATGTTTATTCCTGTTAAATAGCTTGCTTTAAGGCGTTTATCCAAAGCTTGTAAATATGCCTCTGCCGTTGGTACCATTAATGAAGAAGTGATAGGTCTTGAATCGTGAGCTTGGCGCATTTCCTGTTCTCATATTAAGTAGTTGTTGTCAAGGCACACTTGTAGACCATGCTCCAAATCCATTAGCATCAGTTTACTCTTGTTTGAAAATTCAACATGGTTTGATAAGATATCTACTATTACCTGATTATCTGTTGTATTGTAATGTATGGGTATAAGGTTTCCTCATCAAAAGAAATTCGAGCTTGGCTCTATACCCATTCTTAAGCATTGGTTTTATAAGTAAATATAGTTTTAATTTTTTTTTTTCATGCTTGTTCGAAACCGGTTAGAAAATTTTTCAGAGTAAATGCAGTTTCAAAACTATCATACACATAAGACAGTTCTTCTCCGACTTATGTGCTTTTTTAAAACTATGCATTCTTGACGCTATTTTATTCTGATCATCACAGGCTAAACAGAGGTAGATCACCCAGTATAAATCCGGGGTAAGTTCAATGTTAGCGAAAGAACTTTGTATAAACTCCGGGGATTGCTTTCTAAAATCTTCGAGGTAGAAACTATTCCTAATGATAGGAAAGACGACAATGGCCGTTCTCAATGCAGGAAACTGGGAGTGATGTGGCTGTCGTTTGCAGTAAGTAAATATCATGTAGGGATAGTGATAAGATTGCTTATGGTGCACTGCCAGATACACATCGCGACGAGATGCACTGCTGATATAATTTTCACTGTCAGGTAGTTGCATGAAAATTTTCTTGTTCAATATACTTTGGGATCAGTTAAATTTTATTCAGCCTGCTACTTTTTAATGAGTTTCCTATGGATTCTAATATAAGCCTCGGTGTTAGATCAAGTGTGTCTACACTTAACTGACTCTGCATCGCAAGTGTTTGAGGAAGGAGCTTACAATTAAGCCACTATTGTGGAACAGCAAGCTAAGTTGATTTGGTCATATCAGTTGAATAAATTATTTGTGAGTGCCTGCTGCTTCATCCTGTGTTGCCATAAGTTACTTCAATATTCCCAAGAAAATAGGGTTCAAATCTCATGGAACGTTCATAAAGTCACTCCTGCACAGGTCAGCGACAGAAGCGGCCATAATTCAGGTGCGAGACTGTAGAGTTCGATTCGATGCAATCACTAACAAAAGAATTTGTTGTTGAGTTTATTTAACGCAGGATGTGCGTATTTTTAAGTATGATATCTGTTATGCTGTATATGCATGTCAGTTTTGTTCAGGACGTTAGTGTATGCAAGCATTTCGTTTTCCCTTTTATTTTTGTAGAAGACGCATTAAAACCGGATGGCAAAAATGGAGTTTTTGCGCGGTTGCCTCACCCACACAAGGGTTTGTGGACTCTCCTCGGTAGTGAATATTCTGTGTGTGTGTGTGTGTTTGTGTGTGTGAATGAGTGTGTATAGGTATGTGTGTATGTGTGCGTGTGTATTTGTGTGTTCGCGTGGGTTTGTGTTTGTGTTTGTTTGTCGGTTTGCGTGTTTCTGTGTTCGCTCTCTTGCTTTTGTTGAAACCCAGTCGGGCCTGATTTCAATGCGAGCCCAGAAAATGTTGCTGCTTAAATCTAGGTTTCCATTTTGCTGTGGTTGTGAAGGGTTTTGCAGTACTTTAACTAGCCATTAACTTACTCGGTTATCTGCTACCGTGTTTTTTTCCTTGACTGACTTGTTTATGTCTGTTTATCCCCTGTTTCATCCGCTACTAATTAAGTAGATAATAGTGATCGCGTGGGTAGGGTATGTGTGCTTGTAAATTTATACCAATTATGTGTCATCAGTGTGTCATTCAAAGCACTAACGAATAACAAAATGTTCTAATTTCTAACAACATGTAACCAATTTGATTGAAATGACTTGTTCTAACAATTCCTATGGGGGCGCTCGACCAATTTTGCGGGATTTGAGTTAAGTAATTATAACATGTTTCTGTACAAGCCAAGAGTGTCGCCTCTGTTCGCATGCAATGCATAAGGGACCTGGGACCAACAGCAGCGCGGCAGTCATTGACTTGTCCATATACCCCTATTTCGGCAATAAACGAAACAGACCCAGTGGCAGTCCCGTAGGATCACTCTTTCACTTAAAATAATGGAGTCAGGGAATCCCAAGTTGAGGGATTTAGATGTCGCAGCACCAGGGCGTGCCAGGAATGTACCATCTCCGGTGGTGAGTATCACACGGCGTTTGAAAAGGGTGGCTAAAAGTTAAAAATATGTTATGCCAGTAATAAAATTAAATCGGCCAGTTTCCTATGCGCGTGTTTATTTGCCAACATGGAGGCGCTGCTGTTGTACCCCCAGAAGATTGTGTCTGTTGAGTTGAGGGTTGTCTAACAAACGTGCTTGTGGAAATGAAGTTACTTACGCGACAGATGCTTGGCCATGATATGAAAGGGTTTTGCTGCAGATCATCGTGCAGGCTTGAACGGTAACCCAAGTTTGCCGAACGTGCAGTAAGTCCAAGGTCTATTGTCAGAAGGATGTAGTTACGATTTCACCCCGGCCACATGTTGTGAAAAGTTGACCGCGTCCTTGATCAGGTCTGCGGGGGGATTCTCGTTAGCACATTCCATCAATGCATTGTTGCTGGGTATTAGAAATGTCGACCAGTCATGAATTCATGCATTCGATTATTCTCTACGACCTTCAAGCTTGCTCGACATTAGTGTTTTTAGGAGTACATGAGTTAGCGAGGGATTCGGCTTAGCAATATGTGTTATCTCGACGTTAGCTCTGTAGGTGGGTATGGGTCATAAGGATGGCGCTGGAAAAATTCCGGGGTTCGTGCCTATAACGTTACAAACTCAGTAGATCCGGGACAATTTCAGGTACAAGCGTTCCCTCTAAAGTAGTTTTTGTGCCCCATTGCTATCATGGAACATAGATGTGGATTTAATATTAGACAGCTTTTGTTTATTTTTTTTTTAACTTCAAAGTCACGGAGTGCTTGTAAATCACTTTCCGGACAAGTTTTTTTTTAATTTTACCAGTTTACTTACTTTGCTGTTTGCATGAATGTTATTAAGCCAATTTTATTCAGAGACGTCCTTGTCTTTGCAAAGGAAAGCGTAGAGTGGTATTTTGCTTTAGGAGTTCCAAGTTTGTTTCTTTTCCAAGACGATCGTATTTATGAGGTAATGAAGTTCAGTGAGAGGTTTCATTCTTGGTTCATTGAAGACAGCGTTCAGTCAGGTAATGCAAAGATTTTCTTATTTTTCTGTTTGCTGTTCTGCAGCTAATTCATTTATTTGATATGATCTAAGTTGATGTACTTAGTGGTAGATTCTGCAGCATTTTATTTATCGGTACGGCGTCCGTAATTTTATTTATCTGTATAGCGTCCGTTCACTTTGCTACGCGCAAGTTATTAGCCTCTCTGAGCCCTACGTGCTGTTGTCGCGAAAATATCCTGCAAGGGCTGTTAAAAGCTACTATCGAAGCCCGAGCGCTCTTGAAATATATTGTCGTGACAAAAAAGCGATGACGCCTGTCAATGCGAGGACCTCGGAAAGATTCAAGTTGAACTCCCGGATGCAACCTGCAGCTGCGCTATCGCAATCTTGAGCCGGGGGTTGTGCTCAGCGAGACCTGGGCTATGTCTCTTTAGAATCGACCTTTGAGTTCTGTGCGTGACTGTGCCTCGGAAATTTATTTCGTTTCGTTTGCATGCCTTCGTTTGTTCGTATATCTTGTGTTTGCGCCTCTGTTTGGTTTGAAATACCTTATTGGTCGGAACGCCGTGTCTGTCTTGTTTGCCAAGCGCTTTATTTCTTAGGAAAACCGGGCGGGAATGTCAGCTTATCATACCCTGAATTTCTTAGCTTTATGCAATGTATATGACGCGGGCAAGTGAGCTGCATGTACAAAAACGTGCGGGATCAATCCTGGCATGCATTTTCTGTGCTGAACCATGCTGCTTGACCTTATTTTACCTCGGATAAATTTCATGGCAGTGAGAAACTTCATTGTATTATTCTTGTGCTCCTTCCTTTTCGTTAAGCTTTTTCTCTTGTTGTTTAGACGGCACTCTTCACGTTCTTACGCCGATTGATCCCTTGTTTATCTGCCTGCCTTTCCTGGAGAAGGCCTCTCATCAGGTGCGTGCTCCGAACAAAGCTTCTGACATTGTCAACAAAAAAACTTTGAACTCTCCTTCCCCTTGATCTGTAACTCTTTAAATTGAACTGATCTGTTTGGGTGGTCTTTGATCAAGGCTTCTGAGATTGTTCCAGGCGTATATCATCGGTCGCGGGGTGGTGCTACAGCGTTTTTTCTTATTTCGTATTTTCTTATAGTCGCTTTCTTTTTAGTATATAAGGTCCTTGTTAAAGTTGGCACCCCCCGCACGCACGCACCTTTACACGCACACGTGTTATAGTATCATGTACTCGTCTAAGGCCGATGCTTTGTGGAGCTTTAGTTATTCCCTGATGAAGATCTTGTATGGTGTCGTCACCGGATTGTGATTGTGGTCTTCGGGCAGCGTGAACTGACAAGCGTGGAGTGTTCAAGAATTTTTTTTGTACAGACCTTGTTATTTTAAATCTTAGGGAAAGTATATGGCGTTGGACGCAGTCCTAGTGGACTCAAGATGCCCATCAATTCGTCGCCTGGAGCAATGCTTGTCAAGGGAATCTTTGTTGAACGTTTGCGATTGCCGTTGCGCAGATGAATTGGTTGCGTACAAGTTTGATGCGGAAAAGGCTCTAAGATGGATGAGTATCAAGGTGAGGGTGCTTGCGTTTCGTAAAAAATGAAATCATGCTGACGCGGGAATTTTTCGACTTGTCATCTGACTGAATCACGATTCATGAGTTATTGTTAGGAAGCGTCAGTTTTTGTAGCAGGCAGATGTTCATGTACCTATAACTTCGGATTTGAGCCTGGGGGTCTGGCCAAAGTTTTCCTTTCGGCTATTTCTAGTCACTTATAATTACCTACGGGCTTATTTTAACGATCGAAGAAAGATTGGCTTTGCTTAGCAGGGAAACAATTCATTGCGGCATTGTAAGCACGAATAAGCTAGTAAGACGGCTCCTGCTTTGTGGCGGCACCGCTCGATGATATTTAAGAGCTAATTTGATATTTTCGACGCTTTGCTTGTGTTGGTCATACATGCTGTCGTGCTTTACATTGCAAAATTCTTCAGTGCTCCGTCGGAAATAAGAAATTTCTAGAATTTTATATCAAGCGGCGAGGACTGGCCCCGTCCCGGCTTCTAAGATGCGCGCTAATATGTTCTTTTGTATGAGTGCGCTGGACTGGGTACGAAATGACCGCGTTGTGGGATCGAAATCTAGGATTTTTTGTGTTACACCCTTTTTTGTTTGTCCCATCTTGTGGCGTCTCCTTTTATCTTTTGTTGAATTTCCGATCTTGACTGGCCAGATTGTTTGCTTCCTAGCGTTTTCTTAAACTGAAGACACAAACCGGAATTTTAAACAATTGGTATCTTTGTTTGGGCTTTGCTTATCAGGTTGAAAAAGTATGCGATCACTTGAAGAATTCAAAGATAAGTGTCGGTTCTGGTGCCCACGTCTCCAACTTCAATCGTGGATCGGCAAAAGATGAAGGTTTTTCTTTCTTCGTTTGTTCTTTGTTATTTCTTGTGAACTCCGCCGATCTTACTTCCTGTCTGAGTGTTGAGGCAGAGTGTGCAATGACCTTGAGAGATCGATGTGCAGAATGTGTAATCGATATCGTCATAGGCAGTTTGTTTCTGAGGATTGATTTCATATATGTTTACTTTCGAACTAGTTCAATAAACACTTGCTCTTTGTAATTATTTTCTCCAAATGTTATGTTCTCTACACGGACTTTTGCTGCCTCGTAGTTGCCGTACGTTTTTATGCACATAATTATTTGCCGTGTTTCAACCAATCCGCAATTCATCGCGTATTTATTTTTGCAGGCGAGTGTCTGCGATACGCTTGGATTCTGGTATCGGACTACCTGGAACCACAGTGGTCGCTTCAGCTGAAAGAGAAGCTCGGGTGCGTGCAACTTGACCGCGCGGTGGGTTCTTGCATCGGGCGTGGGAGCTAGTCCGTGTGCTCTCATCATGTGCTTGACCATCGTCGGACAGGATGCTGAAAGAACGGGAAGGCTGGTGATAGCGCACGTTCTCCGCTGCGGACCGTGCCCAAGCTTTTCACTGGCCGTCGCGGTTTAGCTCTCGTGCAAGACCCCACTGAACGAGCGCGATTATGCGATATTTAAGATTGATTAAATTCGTTAAGCGTTAAATGCAGCAGCACTGAGCTGACACCGGTACGACTTGAGGTAATAATGACAATAGTTTTACGAGCATGACAAGGGGATTTTTCTTCACCGACAGCATTACATAAGAACGGATTTTATTTCACTTCTCCGCTAGTCCTTTCTATCATTGGTGATGCCAGAGCGGACTTCTTGCATTCGAGGGAATTTGATGGTAGTGATTCTTATGTTTTCAAATGTTTCTTGAGGTGATGGACCCTCGGCATCCAAGAGTCCATGCAACCTAGTAAGAGAGGCTTAAGTCGCGCCCGACATCATCTCTTGAGCTCGTGAGCATGAAAATATGTTAGTTGTAAATTCGTACATTAATCTGCGTATCTACATGCCACACGGTCAAGTTCGTTTCTCGAGGAAATACATTTGGTAAGGGAAACGTTTTTCTCAGACTTTTAATCGTTTACTGTAGGTCAAACGATTGAACTGCCTGTTTCCTATCCTTGGGTTATCCTTGGGTTCGTTTTCCCGTTAGGGGTATTTTTTCCACTTTTTGCATTTGTCGAAAACCGCCGTGTTGGTATTACCTGTTTGCTCTGTTCACGCTTAAGCTGGCACATGTCGTGAAACCGTTCTTCGCTTCACGGTCAGCGAGTAAAGCGAGTAAATTTTCCATATAATGTTTCTTTCTTATTGATATCACTTACTTAATTCGTCGCTGTTGCCTTGTTTTGATGGTATGTGCAATAGGTAGGCCAAGCTCTCACGGTCATGTCAGGCTCATGTCACCTCATGTCATGTCACGACATTTCAGTCTCTCAAGGCCATGTCTCACGGGCCTTATCGCACACAGAAAGTGTTTTATTATTTGATGCCAATAAGCAAACGTCATAACCTTGTGATTTTGCTAGCGATCCCAGTTTTACTGTGAAGTGCGTAGTGTTTTTAGTAGACTTGCCGAATGGGAATCCCGTTTCAATCAGGTCGTATAAAGTCCCTCTATCTTTATGTATACGCATCTGCAGCTATCGTAATAATGTGGATGCAGCTTCGGATGCCGCTTCGAATGCTTTCCGAAAACTTTAAACTACAACTACTTTAAAATGTGCCTTAAGTAAGGAATATCGCTTAGAAAACGTTTGCGACTGGAAAGAACCACTCGCTGATCTGAAAATTTCTTTGAAGGCTTTTTGCTATTACGATACCATACTTTTAGAATAACAGACCCTGTCAAAGAGCCCGCAGCGGAACCCCCGGCGAAGGTAAGTTGATACCCGTTAGCATTCAGAAAATCTTGTTTTGCGAGTTGACTTAAATTTTTCGTGAGCATGTTTTGCTGCTTTTTGCGCTTTTAAAATTTCTGGTTTCTTTATTTCGTAATTATTTTTTTCTTTCTTCCTTTTATTTTTATTATTTTTTCTGTTTAAGCCTCGGTTTTTTTTTCTTGGCATCCCTTGCCGGCCTTACGTGGAGCAGTCTGTGGGCAATGCGTCCATAGCTCTCATTTTTTCAATGAAAAATCCCCTTGTCATGCTCGTAAAACTATTGTCATTATTACCTCAAGTCGTACCGGTGTCAGCTCAGTGCTGCTGCATTTAACGCTTAACGAATTTAATCAATCTTAAATATCGCATAATCGCTCTCGTTCAGCTCCAGAGATTCGTATTTCGCTTTTTGATTGCAATCTGTTGATCTTTAGAAGCAGAAAACGAGCGATGATCCGAAAGACATGGTTGTCGAAGATTATCGAGACCCGCAATCGAAGACGCCTTCTTCCAAGGTGATTCCGTTTCATTTTCTATTAGCATTTGTGCCTTCTTTAGCAAATTGTGTCCAGCTTAAATTAATCAGTCTTCCCCGAGGGGGCCTTGCTGAATTGGCATAGCCTTTAGAAAGCGCGGGTTCCATGAAACTAGCTGAACCAGTAAGTCGAGCTGCTTACATAGCGCTCCCATTTAATAAATTCCCTCAAAAATTTTCGTATCTCCTTTTTCATGGTCCTGAGTTTTTTGTAGGACCAAGACGATTAAGGGCCTTATGCGCGATGTTTTTTTGCGTTTCTAATTTCTGGGATTTTTGTTTTAGAAAACGACGGCAAAGTTACGTGCTGGCCAAAGGCAGCTGCAGCGGGTGGACAAAAAGGGAA
The DNA here is from genome assembly GCA_003687565.2 of Craspedacusta sowerbii. NCBI lineage: Eukaryota > Metazoa > Cnidaria > Hydrozoa > Limnomedusae > Olindiidae > Craspedacusta > Craspedacusta sowerbii. The sequence continues at coordinate 16,756 of QQSS02218726.1, forward strand.
TGAAAACTATGACAAGCTTCTTCACGACGCGATCGAAGACTGAGTGACGCATGCCTCGTCTGATCCAGTCCGATCCCACCCGTGATCTCCCGCGGGGGTCGTCTGTGACCCTGTTCGCTCAACCTGATAGTAGAGTCTTCTTTCAAAAGACGGCGGCACCATGAGAGATATATTTTTGTTTGGGAAACTCCATCGAGCGATCTAGCCATACGTTGTAGTTTACCGAATGCTTTGGTTCTCCTTTCCTGACTTTTGCAGGATGATGAAACACTCGATACATGTTGTAGTATGTCATGATCATATTTATGTCTTTGCTGGTAAGTGTCTTGCCTGCGTTTGTACTCCTCTATCCTAACGTTTTCTAGTTTGCCCCTTAATCCCCGTTTAACATGCTTTAAATTACCTGGCACTTCGCTGCTGTCGCTCAAATATCGCCTGAGTGTTTCTGATGGATGCCTGACTGAAAAAACGGAGAGCAAGAGTCGCAGTGCTGTGGATATCAAGGAAAAAATATTTGAAGAATTTAGAGATGACTGGACTTGTCTAAATTTCTTTGGGGAAGTGCAACGCTGTTGTGTTTTTTTTTTCTTTTGCTGTTGTTGTTTATGTTGTTTTTATTGTTCCCTCAGTTGGGTCAACTTTCTAAGGTTGAGGCCATGCCGCAAATGTTTGGATATTGCGATATATATATAGTTATCTTTTACAGTGAACTGGACTTGCTTTCCTGCGCTGTGAAGCGGTGAAAGCGGTGTACGAGGCGTCCGCTCTTGACGCTTCCACCGGCAGCCGCACTGTCGTACACGATCACTTTTCGCTTGCGCGGCAAGTACTGGTACGGCCCCTTTAACGTGATCATCGTCGTCAATTTTAGACTTGCTGAAAGAAGATGAAGAGGATTTGAAGTCAAAGCGGAGAGCGAAGGAAGCTCTCAAGTTAACATTCTTCCATAAAAAAAAATTGTCTTTAAGCCCAGCAACGTACACATGCGATCGGTTTTAAGTACTTTGCACTATTCACTGCGGCCTGTTGACGTTGTTTTGTTTTCGCAAGCATTTGACATTGTACCTGCCTTCTAGTAGACCTAAGCGTGCACTTGTTCTTCTTACGTGGGGATAATCTATAGCAGTATTGATCGGTCATGATTGCATACGTTTGCATCTTTAGAGAAGCAAGGCTCGAGGCGCTATCTTTGTAGTAAGCAATTCGCAATCATACCTGGAAGCCAGTGGTCTTCTACGCTTTTTAGCGGAGGGTGTGTGTCTGCCTCGGCATTCGGGACGATCCCTGTACTCCGTTTCTTGTTCTGACTGCGCCCGTAACGTGTGCTGATTTCTACGATGGCGCGACTATGATCCTTGTACGCCTCGCGACTGCTTGTTGTGAAACTGGAGCAGGCGTTTCTGTACGGAACTCCTGTTAAACATCAATGATATCATAGATGTCCGCTAACTTCCCCAATCTTATCTTCTGTGTGTGCGTGTGTATGGGTGTGTGTGTGTGTGTGCGTGCGTTTGTGTGCGTTTCATTTGTTGCTGTGCGTAGCATGCTCCGTGTTCAACTATATACGTCATGCCGTTTGTGTATGATAGTATACATGCTATATGACACGCATTGTAAGGCGTTTTTATCAATGTGACTAAGCCAGCCACGCGTGGTGCGCTAACTCCGAATAAACCGACGTCTACTAGCCGGCTTGCAGACCAGCTCATTCCCCGTCCTGCTTTCGGTTCGACGTGTATTAGATTTCTAATTCAGAGAGCATTTGATTGGACTTGCAAAATATTTTATATACGCTAATTTGTTTTATTTTATTATCATTATTATTTATATTTCTATTATTATTATTATTATTATTATTATTATTAATAGTAATAATAATAGATTTTCTTGCAAGATTTTGTGAAGACCTTATCGGCAAATAATTTTGACGGGAATAGCACCATTTTTTGCACTACGCACTACGAGAAGGTTTGAAGTGAAGCATCATACCAAACAGATCCACCGCTTCATCGTCACTATCTCTAACCCCGCCATGCACGGATGTCATTATCCTCTGCAGGTAGGCAGCATCCATAGGATAGAGCCGCTTCGCCAGTGGCCCAGTCACCGGCTCTAGCTTGTCGGCTGCTTCCGTGTTGGCCGGAGCTTTAAACGTTGACCTGTAGTGCGTCTGAAACTGCATGCTTGGCCGTTGCAGTTGCCCTGATCTCGTACGAACATAGTGGTTGATCTCTTCTGACGTAGGCACGAGACGTCTGTTGAGGTGTTCGAGTCTTCTAGGAAAGGTGCCGTAACTCGGCGAGTGGCCCTTTCGGTTCAGCATGCCATACCTCGGCAAGGGCAAAGAGTTTGCAGACGTCGACTTAATCTGGGCTGCACATCCAGTGTTCGTTTACAGTCTGCCACTTCCTGCACCACTGAGTTTTTGCTGTGCATTTGACGTCACTACGTTGCCGCTAGTGAGCTATTATATGGCAGACCGAACAAGATGTAAGTTTTATTGCCAACTTTGACTGGACAACGCAGCGCTTCACCAGGACTGTAGTTAGCCTTTAAACTCTATGCAACTGCAACAATGCTTGCAACAATGCTTTCTTGCAATTGCAGAGCTGTCAGAATTACGAATAAAACTCGAATACTTAATGTCATGAAATGTTACATCGTTGATAAAGCTCTTTCATTACGTATTCTCTTGATACAGTCACTCAAAAAAATTTATTTACTACATTTATAAGTTAAGTAATTTTATAAGGAATGAAAAGTGTGGTTCAGTGTTAAGTTCTCAAACATAATTTCATGAAAGGTTACATGGCAGATATAGCTTTTGCATTACATCCTTGATTCATTATGTAATTTAAAAGATTAATTTATTACTATTATAATTAACGTAATTTTAAAAGATGTATTCTGTGTCGTTTACATTTTTTCTGTGTGCTGCATAGCATGAGAGATAAGCCACCAGCACTCCTTTGTCTTAAAACTTGCGCTTTAGCTCGGGCCAGGCTTCCTGAATTTGAGATATTGCGGATTCCTTAAGAGTTTCTAAAGCTAACCAAGCACTACTTTGGTGGCTTGGGCATATTCTCTTTATGACTGGGAAACCAAGCAACCTGGGCCTCTGCTCTGCATGGCATCCAGAGCAGGACCGAGACTCGTGGCGCCGCCTTGTGCATACAGCTATTCAGTTCTGAGTGCGCTCTTGATTACGATGATAAGGATGACGGCAACGATGATCGTAACTTCCGTATCTCGTACACTGCTTAGGCAAGTAACTTAAACATGGAGTTTATTTTGAATAGTAGCGGGTTTTCCTAAAACACAGCATATAGAACACTCCCTGGAAATGGAAGGCTATTGATGGGGCTAGTATTATTTCTAAAACCCACGACCATGCAACAGGAGCAGCACCTTACAAAAGAGAGAATAGTGCACGAAAGCCTCGTCTGTGTTTTACACAACCTGAAGGAAATATGACAATGTAAACCTCTGGATGAGTACAAATTTATCAGTTCCTTATAAAGCAGCTTCACCATGTTATTCGGGTCGAATATCGGTCTCGCACTGCCTATCCAGAGGAAATGTTTACCCAAACTTTCAGAAAAAAAAAAGAAAACTTGTTTAATTTTGAAAGACAGGTTTTGATAAGCGTTGATCATTTTCAACTAAAAGGAAAAAGTTGCATCATAAGCGTTAAGTAAGAAGGCGTGAATACACCAATCGGTCAATAATTGACACTACAAATGCTCACTCAGCAACCCATAAACAATTCCAGAAGGGACGTCACAAAATAAATTATAATTAACAATAAAAAACGAGAGAATAACTGGTGTGCGCAAGCGCGCGAAAGCAGTGAGAAGACATCAAAGTAGCAAGAAACAAGAGGATTTAGAAAAAACGGATCTAGATATAAAGTAAGAGCTAGTTAGAGTCCAGGCTCTTCCTCCGTCTCGACCCAGCTCGAGTGGGGCCCAGGCGCTTACTCATGCTTCACCACCATAGGCATTCCATGACAATTTATATCACAGATATAACCCTTATGCGCTCTAATATACTCATTATAAAATATCATTGGTTACTATAATGGCAAAAGACTTAGACATGCTTGGTTATCTTGTGGGAGTGTATATTTTAAAGTTTATCATGTTAAAAATATATGACCGACAGAAGCTTCGCTGCAGTTCTGCTGCTCTTCTATCTTTATGTGAGCTTAGTTTTTTGCAACTGTTATACTTAGTTTTCTAACTTTTCAGTAAGCATGTCAGACAATATTCCCTTTAGGACATAAGAACAGTTTGGGAAATGTATACAGATAATGTTATGCTGGGATAGTTTAGATTTTCCTCAATTTCTCCTATTAGGCTAGTTTTCATTGTCAGCTGCGTAGTGTTACATTGTTGTTTCATTTTTAAATTAATATCATTGACAATAATGATCAATGTGATAACTAGCACTACAACGCAAGTGCAGTCTGGTTTAGAGCAACATCATAATTAGTTCATTGTCGTATATGTACCTGTGGCATTGAGTTAAAAGACAATATATTTCGCTTTTGTTCACGTGCGTAAGGCTACCCATTTGAACTATAACTGTAATGAAGAAACTTTCAAATAAGTTGTAAGAAATAAAACCTTTAATGTTGCCAACAGTCATATGGAAACAGGAATTCATTCGAAATTATCTTTCAAACAACGATTATGTACCTAATATTGTGCTTCGCTTTTTCTTCACCACGAATACCTGAAAACACGCTATTACATGTTTAGGGGGTCCCTGCGCGCGCGGCTCACACGCGTGCTCAATTATTGCGAGCACAGCTCCGCGAGTGGGGTCACACTGCGCGCAAACAAATCGCTTGTCACATTAGCTTCTAGTACGCTCGCGAATGGCCGACAATAGAGAGAAACAATTGCTTCTGGTAGCCTTTGCCCAATCTTCGAAGCGACATCTTTCCATGCTCTCTCTCTTTCTCTCCCTCTCTCTCTCTCTCTCTCTCTCTCTCTCTCTCGACTTTCACAATTTCTGTACGATGTGTGCCAGAAATCCGCCCTAGGTGACGAGTTTTTTTAACTATGAAAACAATCCGATTGGTGGATCACCAGACACGAAGTTCTTTTGACAATGCCACCAAGACTCACCTCGGAAGTATTTACGAACTAAACTTCCAATTGGTCCGTAGGTGGTCTTGGTGGTGTAATACATTCGAAAGAAAGAATTCTCAGTGTATTCGGAGGAGTCGGAGCGAAGCAGTCGGTTCGGAGGAGTTGGAGAGAGACAGTCGGGAGAAACAGAGTGGGGATTGGCTGTACAGCGTACTGCATACGTTTTTTGGGAAACTTGGACACTAATAAAGGGAAGTGCTCCAGTTATTTGTTTTCTGGTTATTAGAAAATATATATTTATTTGGGAATGCTCTGTTCTGCGATCTAGTGGTGTGTCCCTTCCCCGGCTGTTCGTATAAGCGCGCGACGTGTACCTAATTTTTTTTTTTTAAAGCGTCACCAGGCATAAGATCTGCGCGATCGTTCACTAACACTTTTGATCGAATCGGGAACACGATGAAAGTACGATGAAATTTCTGTACGACGAAAGCACCATATTGTAGAGGCATTGATGATGGCAAACAGCTTCTGTAAACCGCTCGTCATCCATCCTTTCTTGCTCTACCTAAAAAGCTCATTGGGTTTGTGAAGTGTGCTCCAATTCATACGCTTTGACTTAAATTTAATCGTTTAATAGTTTCCTCACGATAAAAAGTATCTCTTCTCGGGAACTTAATAACCTTAAGCTTAATCACAAGGAAGCAGGAGCGATATTTCTACAAGAAACGACTGCGTTATGCCCAGGGCCGTGGCTAGCTAGTCTGAGGCCCCCCCTCGCCCAAAAAGAAAAAAATTTTTCCACGAGGCTGACCCTTGTCTCCGTACTGCCAAGACAAATGTTTGGAAATCAGTATACGAACAATGTATTGTATGATTTACATGACTTCCACGACTTTTATGACTTAAAAAAGTTTGTTGACAGACCAAGCACAACCGAACAAAGTCTTCAAATAAATGGATTTCTCCTCTTCTTTCGGTGGATG
>QQSS02218727.1:0-10908 GCA_003687565.2 Craspedacusta sowerbii
CAAAAGCAGCGGAGGAGGGGAGTGTTTGGATCATACGGACATGGAGACGGCATCACCTTGCAAGCTTGAACGAGGTAGCATGAGTAGCTTGAACCAAATACGTGACCACATGGACCTGGGCGCAACTACTTATAGCTGTTGCGGACCCACCACTGTGAGAGATTCTGTGCTAAATGGGTCGAAATCTCCATGACCAGTGGCGCACAGCTGATGATCCAGGTCCTTGGGTTGCAAGGATTCTTCCCATATTCTCACATTATTATTTCTGGTTTCCATTGACATCCCTAAAAGAAGGGTGACTGCAAGGATAGTCTTGCTGGGCGTGACCTGTCCACCCTGGCTTGCGCTAAGAGAAACAGCGGTTGTGCACGATCGGGTTATAACAGCGCTATTGGCCGTATGGGTGCTGGCCATGCATGTACAGCGACAGTGGGATGCCCCTTTGGGCATTTGGGGGTCGGGCCTGATAAAGTCTGGCAATCCCAAAACAATAAGTAACCCCCCGGCCCATCCACAGGAGTGCTTAAGTCGGCATGCAAGTGGGTTGCATGGATTCTTCCCATGTTCTCACACTTCAATGTGCTTTTTCTGAGTATATATGTACATATATATATATACATATATATATATATATATATGCATATATGTATATGCATACATGCACACATACAAATATACATCATCTTATACATCGGCAAGCTCCAGCTTAAAATTGCATGTTATTGTGGAGGTAGGAGTACAAGAAATGTTTGTTGTATCGGTGTCCACTTTTAAATGAATAAAGAAGAAATGATTGGCTCGATTAGAAGTCCATGAAATCAGATGCGCCGATGCACAATAAAGTGTACGTTTTATTTAAGCGCTAAGATGCTCTTTGTATGTTGAAATTTGGTATCATTTTGTTTCACGCATCAAGTAAGAATTCAATATTGGAATTTACATAACATGTCCTGGCTTTTCCCAATTCAGGAATACCTTTAAATGCCACTTCTTACATTTTCAGAAACAGCGTGTAACAAATAGTAAAGGTACTCTTTTGCCCTAATCCCACATTGGTTGCCGATTGCTGCAAATCCTGTGTTGTGTTGCGAAAGTCAATATGGCGGCAGTGAGCTGCTATGTCTATTTAGTCCTCTGTCTTTGTCAAGAAGGTAATTGTTGTGATAAAGCTTGGAGTTGGATTAGGAGTTAGGGTTGTATTTCGACGGTGCAAAATAAAGATAATTATCTAAGACAGGCTTTATCAAGAGCATGTTAATTACAAAAAAAGTTCGTTGCTGATGTCTTGCATATTGTTTATTTTTTTCAGCATAGGCGAAATTGCTACTTTTATTACTAGTGAGGAATATCTCATTATGAATTCTTTTGATTAAGGTCTATCCCAGTCATGCACCATTCTTGACGAACTGGCCAGGTACATTGCTATGTCACTTTACTTCTTACCTATTTTGTTTATAGACCTTGCATTCTTTCTGACTTTTTAATAGTTTTGCCTATCACTCTAACACCATTCGGAAGTGCCTTGACTCTTATATAGCAAGAACGTTATTATAGTTATCAAGCAAAGTTTGATTTGTAACTTACGCAAACAAGCTAACGTAGTAGAGCAGCATGTGCAGTGCTGAATCAAGCCATGCAAATCTACAGCATGTGCTTATGGCTTTTGGAAACGTTTTATCATGCCTGTACTTCGTCTTTGTGTTTCTGTTCAAGAAAATTCATTCGGCATATCCAACAGTAATAAGAATCATAGTTGAGGGTCTCGATTAACAGTTCCTTATGGCACCAAAAAACACGAATTTATTATTTCTTTGTCACATGGTCACATCATCAGGTTCTGCCTTGCAATCATATTATTAGAAATATGAAAAAGCAAATGAAGTAAAAAATCAAATTATTGATTCATATTTAACAAAGCCGATTGATTTAAATTCTTGATCTGTATACCGTTATGTAAGAGTAGAACAATGGCCGCAACAGTTGCATGTCTAGTTATGTGTCTCCAGAATGTGTGCTGATATGAAATGAAAACTTACTTGATCTTCAATTGCCTGAATCTAAGCAATTTCCTCTGTAAAAAAGATTTGGGGTGGACAAGGTTTAAGACATCGATAGGTGAAATGCGCCATACAACGGTGCTAGAGGCACCGGAGAAATATGATTCAGGGGATTTCATCGCAATCAGGTTTTTCAAAAGGGAAGCCGGTTTAAACAAAGAAGTTAACATAACAAAAAAACATCGATTTCCTGATGTAGAAAAACACAGCTTCATAAATTCGAAGAAAGCTTCTGAATTTTAATTTGAGTAAGGATGTACACTACTGGTGTCATATGGGTCCCATGTCGTACTACCATATTCAAAACACTGTATAGCCCTATTCTAAATAATGTCTCCTTATTCTTGATCGGAATGCCATTATGTGAAAGTAAAACAATGGCGGAACAAGTGTATGCTTTATTATGCGTCTCCGAAAAGTGCGCTGATATGAAATGATCCCCTAGTTGGATCTTAGATTGCCTTAATCCAAACAGTTTCCTCCCTAAAAACAAGTTTGGGGTGGCCAAAGTTTATAAGACCTGTAGGTGATGGTCGCCATACAACGGTGCTAGAGGCACCGGAGAAATATGATTCAGGGAATTTCATCGCAATCAGGATTGTCAAAAGGGAAGCCGGTTTAAACAAAAAACATCAAGGCCCTGATGTTGAGAAGCACAGTTATGGAAGTTCGAATCAAGTTTCTGAATTTTGATCTGAGAAAAGACATACACTATTTTTGCCGCATGGGTACCATGTCTTACTACCATATTCAAAACACTGTATAGTCACATTCTAAATAATGTATCCTGAAGCAGTTTACCAAGTTCTTCTACACTTTTACATCTCTGCCTAGATGGGCTATTGACAGCGCTTAAAAAACGTTTTCGATAAAAACAATGAAAAATAGTTTTGAAGATGACCAAATCATGTGTAGCATCTATTTACAAAGTCAGGTGACCTCAAATTGTAAGGTTACTGTTGAAAGAAAGTAACGTTGCTGCAATTTATGTTGACTTCCTTTCTGCTTGCGTTTGCTTTAGAGTTGAAAGGTTCAAGCTATGAACTCTACAATAATGGTGAGCGCAAATCAGCGATTTATGATTTATCAAGCGGCAAACATAACTGCCAGTTTTTCACCGATGGTGGTGGGTGTGGCAGAGGAGGGTGGCCGCTGGCGCTTTCCATTGATAGTTACATGTCCTTAACAATAGATCGGCATACGTGGCTTGAATAGATAAACTGGTGAATCGCAAAAGTTGACCGAATTCATCTCCTTTCCCAAATGCGACACCTGCCTGGCATAGCTTTGCCTGTCCAGTTCTGCAGGCATTTTCTTTTAACTTAATTTCCCTGACGTGTAATGGTTGCACATTGTACTTTTCAGGAAACCTTCAAGTTTGAGTCAGCACTGTGGGAAAACAGAATCACATGGATCAGAGAGGCTTTGGACATCTTCGTGCCCTTAGAAATGGAGGGAAAGTCTGCAGGATACTAAGAAATGCCCGTTCAATTGCTGTGCTTAGCAACAATGGGCCATCAATTTGCATCCTACTTCACTCCACCCATTGTAGGTGCGTTGATGAGTAAAACACTTCACAGCATTATCTCTTCTGGAAACTACTCTGAATCTACAAATAGTGCCGAGTCGTGGAAAAACAGTTTTCCTGGTAGAGCCAATATGCATCCCTATTGCAACAGGCTTGGCCTCAACAGCGAAACTATATGGTATTCGCAAGGACGTCGTTCAATTCGGATGGGAATGTCCAACAATCAGAATGATTGTCTCTCAACCGATACTAATGTAGGGGTAGGGTTCTCCAGCCCTTCAAAAATATCGGCTGGATTCAGTTGCACACATTCGATCTGCGGAAATGTCAACCTGCCTGTCTGGGTTCATGTCTATATCTTATAACTTAGACGGCGAACAAAATGCAAATATTTCGTAATTTAGTAATTGAAAAAGTGGAGCAACAATATAATAAAGTGGATCCAAACCTAAAAAATGCTAAGAGACACTGCGTCGCATTCACATAATCTCTGCATCTAATATGTGCAACACAACAATATCTTGAACGATCTCTAATAAAGAAAAAGTGATGACATGACCTGGATAGTAAAAAGGATTACCTGCGAACCTTTCTGGCGACATTGAAGCAATCAAAGAACCGCGACCAATTGCGTGAATATCGTTCTCCAACATTTGCGTTCCTCGGGCTTTCTGAAAGACGGAATCTGTTCCCGATTCGAACAACAGTAATAGATGAACTATCGCAGATTCAAACACCCTCTACCCTGCCTCCATCCGACTGCTTCCCTCCGACTAGTCTGACCGATTACTTCTCTCTGACTTCTATGACTTAGCATGTTTTAAGATGCGCACAAGTACCGCAACCAAGACCAACTACTAGAACATTGCATGTTTCGTTTGTAAATGCTTCCAAGGCACGTCTTGGTGGCATTGTCCAATGAACATTTTGTTTGGTGTGATGGAGGGACGGTGGTCGAGACTTTCTCGCCCAGGAGGGGGATTTCTGGCACACATTCTTTGGTACGACTTTAATTCCATCATGACACCTGCTCAAAAGCCGTTCTCAGGCATTAAGTAAACTTGATAAAACGACGCTCTTCTAAAACAACCTTTGAGAAAGCCACATGATATGATGATTTCAGTGACGTGCTTCAGCAACTCGCAGCAGCTACCCTTGACTTGAAATGCTGGGGCGACCAACAGATCTTCCAAACGTATTGCTTACCATCCCACGAGAAATACAACTTTAAAACAGCGCAAATCCAACAGGCATTCTACTTCAGCTATGGGACATTGGAGCCAGGAGTCTTTTCAAAGCTATCGAGTAGAAGCGGCCCTCCGGAAGAAAACGGAAATAAACAGCTTCCAACATCATTTTCAGCTTCAAAGAAAAGCACAACCAAAGGCTGAAGATATTAATAGCGCTTATTAATTATCCAGTTAGTGAGTTCAAACCTGTAGCCAATCTCTTTTCAAATAATTGAGGGAATCCACAGCCTGTCAAAATCACAAAGATTGTGGCAAGTACTTCCATACATACTCGGCCTTTGATTAAAGGGGATGTCCTTGGCTCTTGCGATCCACCTAGAAACAGTAGCTCTTAAAAAAAGACGATGGATGCAGATGAAAACCGGAAATATTAAGTTTGCTTTCGTTGAGTAGCAACCAATACGCAACTGTCATAATATTGAGAAAAATTAAGGCCATTATTTCGTAGGCACACAAAGGTCGTAAAGAAATAACAGGCTGCAGTTGTCTCGCAACGTATCATGAGGGATCGTTGATACTGGAAAACCTCCAGAACAAATTTATTAACGTAGCATGGATTGAAGCGTGGTTTCAATTAGAGAAGACAAGTCTAAGTATTCCGTAAAATCAAGCACAAATTATGTCTCTCTTGAAGGTTTCAGATTTAATAGTAGGACCGCTTTCATGCGATTTTCCCAACCAGGAAGCTACGGGAACAAATCACTCGGAGAATATGTACAAGAAGCTTCTTAGAGGACGACCAACAAAAAATAACGTTTATTAATAGCAAACGCACGGAGAAAAAGTACTTAATTTCTCTCATTACTGAGTCCAACAAAATTGTGAAGTTTGGCAAGACGGAGAAAGACTAGCAATATCTATTAGAGTAATTTAATATAGTAATTCATACCTAATAAAGTAATTTCAATCAAGTCCTAGCAATAGTAAAGCCAACACGAATTTCCGTCACGGAAAGGGTGATAAACTCAACAAAGATTAATGGAAGTGAGGTAGCACTAGATTCTCAGCAAACCAATTTCCAACAAGTTTGGCTACCCCTTACCCTTTGACCATTGCTCAATGAGAAAATTGTCAAGCGCAGATTAAGCATGACTTTCAAACAGACACAAGAATTAAAAAGTGATGCTTTTCTCATCGCTACCCATCGTTGCCAGATACAAAACAGGACAATCCGACTTCTCTATCTCACCTATGACAGCAGCGGGGCAAGCTTTGAGAAAGGAATTTTTCCATGCCCTCTTGTTGAAAATGGCACATCAGCCACAGCGGCTCCACAAGTGTGCCAAACCGCTTTCCGAAATCGATAGCAGCCTGCTTCCAGTCGTTAACTATCCACTCAAACTGAGTGCAAACCCAAGTTGAAATTGTTACGCGACCTTTTTAAGCAACCCAACATCGACGCAATGACCTTAATATTAACTGAGTAAACGTGCCTTCCAGGCGCAAAAATCGGCCATTCCAGGAAGCAACCAATTTCGTAACCCTTGCAAATCGAACAATCTTCCGTCTGCCGCTTTTCTCGGGGCCTGCCGGTTTCTTCGAGGTATGGGATCTTTAAATACATTGTAGAACAACAAACGCGAAGACGCTAGAAAACCAAAAGGCAACAAAGCATTACGCGAGAGATCTCAGTGGGCGACGCTGTGAACCGTTTATGTAATCTCTGCTCTGCCACTGCTGACACTCGAACGTTCATGGAACTAGTGAGAAATCTTTGCAGTCGTGACTATCGTTACATTAGATATCGTTATTACAGAGCCAGACAAGGGATCGGGTGTTGTCATCATGGAAAAGGACGCCTACATTAAGCTTCTCTCAGAGGCTTCAGTGTCCGATACAGCAAAGTTTGAAAGTGTTAGCGAAGAAAGGTTAAAACACCAGACCGCCCACCCAAATTCTACCACCCACTGCTTGAAATCGAGAAGGAGCTCAACGAGACAGTCAAGAAGATTTTCACCTAGCCAGTTGCAAAGCTGGTCTCTAGTAAAGGTGCTCGTCTTGCACACATTCGTGGCCTGTCGAAAACCCACAAATTAGATCTAGCCATGAAACTTATACTTTCCGATACTGGAACATACATATTCAAATCGGCGGAATGGCTAGACAAGTTGTTGAAACCGCTGGCTTCAAATGAGCACATGATAAGAGACATTCTTGATTTCGTTGAGACTGAACTATCAGGAGAGGCTACGAGGCCAGGTTAAATACTTGTGCCGTACGATGTCACGTCACTTTTCACGAATGTACCAGTAAATGAGACGATAGAAATCCTTGTTGACAAAGCCTTTCAAGACAACTGGTCAAATAAAACTCATAAACTTTGCACCTCTCGATCTGACCCACGCAAGCTACTCCAGCTAACGGTAAATGACCAACTCTGTACCTTTGACGGTGCTTTGTACATACAACGGGATGGAGTTAGCATGGGATCGCCGCTTGGCCCACTGATTGCAAATGCAATCCTTGCCACGCGGCGGAGAAGCTACGCAACGAAGGCAAGCTTCCCGAGTTTTACAAACGCTTTGTTGATGACACCTTGACAATAATGCGGAGCGACATTGGGGCCAAGGATTTCCTTAGTGAGCTTAACAGTCTTCATTCATCGCTGTCCTTTACAGCACAAGTGAAACAGAAGAATGGTATCTCATTCTGTGGCGTTTGGATTAACACGACAAAGCGGATATTATCTACATCTTTCTTTTCGTAAGCCGACGGACACCGGTCTCCAACTGCACTTCCAGACTCATAGGGACGTTCAGTACAAGAAAGGTTTAATCAAGTAAATGCTGTGCAGAGAGTATCGTTTGAGTAGCGATTGGTCCACCTTTAACGAAGTAGTCGAACATTTGCGTACAACATTTCTAAAGTTGGCCTATCTGTCAGCTTTATTTGACCGGATGGTATTTGATTTTATCGAAAATCGCATTTCCCGCCATCGTAACTTGGATGACAGCTGCGCCGATGAGATCGTACGATTCGTTATTTCTTATAAGGATGAAAAGAGTGCGCGCAACCTAAAGCACCGCCTAAATGATCTGGCATGTAACGAACGGGTACCAAATCAGCCAATATTCGGTTTGGACCAAAGCAAGCGAAGCCAAAGATTTTGAGTCAACAATGCGTCGTTTACAAATTTCAATGTATCCAGTTCGACACTGGCTATATTGGCATGGCAACCCGCTACTTTCACCAACGCATCGAAGAACACAAGCAAGAGTCGAGCTGAATTGCTCAACACCTGGCTACTCATCAATTGCCGATCGATTTCGATCTTCACGCCTGCTTCGCAACTCTGCGAAGGTTTCGCTCCAAATGGGAGTGTCTGCTAATTGAGAGCTTGATCATCTCGCCTTATAAATCGCAAACTTAACGTGCAGTCTTGATTAAGTTGAAGCGGCTTTAGCTCAACTTTGAAGATGCGTCTCTGGCAAAGTGTTCGCTGAATGTTTTTTTTTTTTTATTTTATTTTTGTGCTCTTGTTTGTTTAGTCTGAAGATAGTCTAAGAAAAGACCAAAACGTCACAAAGATTATTAGCTTTATTCTTTGCCCTGAAGATTTTCCCATAGGGGGTTCTTATTTCCTCTATAAATTATTTCATTCTAATTAGAACTGCTGAAGATATGGCAGCACTGCACTCTTTACGCGTCGTTAATCACTTCTTTAAAAAAACTTTAAAAGGAGTTATTTGCATTGCAAATATTGAACATTTTTAATTTGATGACAAATATTAATCCTAGCGAAAGGCTTCTTTGAACAAAATCTTGCTAGCTTGTTGCGTATGAAACAATATCTTCCTACAATGCTTCATTTTTCACTGGACAAATAGCGAACTCCAATCAAGACAGAAAGACCTCTGAAGCTAAGAGAAAATAATCCACCTTGGCGATTTGATCCAGAAAATCAAACTCGTCAACGGACACACAAACAAATGCTTACCCACACAATGCCCACACACACACACACACACACACACACACACACACACACACACACACACACACACACAAACACACACGCAACACGCACACTCCAAAGACTAAAACTGTAGCGTTTCGCAAAAAAAGATAAAGAAATGGAAAGACGACGTTCACATACTTGCAAGTAAGTAAGTGGTTAAAAGCCAGGAGTATTCCTGAATGAGCGATCCATACTCTCAAGGATCTAGAGCTCTTTACATAATCTCCACAAAGGGGAGGCTCGTACGACTGGTCTATGCCCCAACGATCGCGAAACTGTCATCGCACTGTCCTTTGTTACAAGGAGACACTCTTCGTAAAGACCTTCCCAGCAGACGACGATGTCGTGCAGTTTCTTGTCAGGTCTTCTTAGGTCAATCGCCAAACAAAGTAGCCACCAAAAATTTGTCACATACCCTGCTTGTCTACCGACCGACGCGTGGACGATTTTCTAGATTTGTCGGGCTCGCATAGGCAATTAGCAAGTGTCTTCCTTAAACCAGTCTATAAACAAAGCAAACTTTTTTTAAAAGGGGGGGGGGGGGGCGAAAGTAGGAGGCGAGTTTGAAAA
This sequence comes from Craspedacusta sowerbii, assembly GCA_003687565.2. NCBI lineage: Eukaryota > Metazoa > Cnidaria > Hydrozoa > Limnomedusae > Olindiidae > Craspedacusta > Craspedacusta sowerbii. The sequence continues at coordinate 9,364 of QQSS02218727.1, forward strand.
CATTGATACAGTTCGAGGAGTTAAGTGCATTCTTACGCTTGGAATAGCTTGCGAAAACTTTTTGTAATCTGGTTGAAGATAAAATATTGAATTGAATGGCGAGATCCAAGATGTGAGTTTTAATGAAACCCTCTGATTTTCTCTTTGTAAGTAATTAGAAACATTTGAGGAACACGGTTTCAGGGGAGTTAACCAAAATTGTGTAACACAAGCACTCATACGTTAAAAAGCAGCGAGTAAGGCCCTAATGAATAAGAGGGAATTAATCTGGATGCAATAGAAAAATGTCTAATTGAGATTGGTCTGTGCAATCAGGATATTTATAATTTGCATGCTAAATGCAAACAAACATTCCCCTCCAGTATAGAAAATATAGTGACGACAAAATAAACATTTCTTCTTGTTTAGAAGCCCCTGAACCTTGTAGATTCTAGAGTATTGAAAGGAAAAATAAAAGAAGGGAAAATAAGTTGCATTTTAACAACGCATGGCTAAAAATTAGCCGAAGCTTTACATTCAACAAAGGCAAAGAGAACGGTGTCTTGAGAGTGTATGGCAAGTCATGCTATTTACAAAGAAGTTCAGTTCTGATGCTTTATATCTCGCGGGGTCTTCAGCATAGCCAGGAACTGCAACTTTCATTACTAACGAAGGCTATGCCATTATGCCTTTCTTTTGATTAAGGTCTATTCCAATCAAACACCATTCTTGAAGAACTGGCTAGGTGCGTTGCTATGTTATTTTGCTGCTTATTCATTTTGCATAGAAACCTTGCATTATCAAATTTCAAATTTTTGATTAGTCTTCTTTATCACACTTAAACCATTCGCCTTGAATTTCCTATTGAAGAAAAATTATTATAGTTATCAAGTTAAGTATGCAGAATATGATTGTTAAGATAAGCAGCATGTACAGTTCTGGATAAAGTCGTGCATGTCTATGGTATGTGTTCATGTATCGGTGTATTTTTTCTACGACTACATTTTTCAATTGCGAATTCGGCGATTTAAGTAGAAATTGCAATCATGGTTGAGGTTTGCCTTCAAAGGTTCCTTTCTGCACTAAAAGCTTATTGTAATTATTATTAATGGGTATCCCTTGCTACATTAAGCCATTCTGTCGAGTAATAAAGTTATTACAATTATCAAGCAAGTTATTAATAGAAAATTAGCAAAAACGATTGATTTAGATTCTAAATCCGACTAAAAGAATGCAAATGTAGAACAATTGCCACATGACACATAAGTCTAAGTATGAATCTCCAGAATGTGTGTTGATATGAAAATGAATACCCAGTTGGATATTCGACTGCCTTAATTCTAATAATGTCCTTTCTAAGCGTTAATTGGGGATAGCCAAAGTTTATGAAATCTTTAAGCGATGGCGCACTTGCGTCAATATTAAATTCACCAAAAAGATGTGATTCAGGTATGTCAGTCATGACGTCATCAAACCAAAAACATAAAACAATATGTAAAAATATCTGCTTACAAAGAGGTTGTGACTTAAAAGCGGTGTTCGCAAACATTACACAGGCACCTAGAT
>QQSS02218738.1:0-10908 GCA_003687565.2 Craspedacusta sowerbii
ATGTATGTATGTATGTATGTATGTATGTATGTATGTATGTATGTATGTATGTATGTATGTATGTATGTATGTGTACGTATACTTGTAAAAGGACGGAGAATACAAAAGAGTACAAGAAGTATACCCTTCTCGCACGCAGTTGGCTTTAACTGAGCATCAGCAGGACATCCCACAATTAAACAAAACAATGTTTGCCTGACTTGGAATTTAGTGTGGTTTAGATAATTCCCGAGAGCCGGAGTGGCACATGAATGGCACCCTGCTGCTGGAATGTATCAAGTCTTTTGTAGAAAAATATGCATTCTGTCTTCGAAGTCAGCCTTGCAGCAAAATCTCATACGCTCGATTACCATGAGCAGCTATTTGGAAATCAACTCTTCGCGTTAAATTCGCCTCATCTTTCCTCATTCTCGTGATGCTAAAGTTGGTCCCGGATACGAAACGCTTATTTTAATTGTGCTCACTAGTGATGGCACGTTAGGATCATGAATGTAATCAAACACTCTTGCAGTCCATTACCACTACATTGCCTATGGAAGTGACATCTTTCATGGAAGAACGAGACGAGAAGAATGAAGACGGAAACATGAACAGACCTTCTCTTCATAATTGAGAAAAAACTAGACGATTCGCCAGTTTGTCAACTTTTGCCAAAAGCATGATTGCTTCAGAAAACTTTTTTTTTTTTTTGCTGCCAAACTGCATCAAGTTAATTAATTCGTCTGCCAGGCTTCCGTACGAAACTAATATGACATTGATTAGCTCTGGCTCCATAATACAGAGTGCAGCTAGACAGTAGTCCACTGGGAATGTATTAATGACAGTGCAAGCTTCACCTTCATCTGAAGGAACATCATTGGCACCCTATGATGTCGTTTCATCAGACGTTATTTAGTCTTTCTTCTGCTTATATGGGGATGTTAAGCTCTTCTGACTGCTGGAGACCGTTCTATCTATTTCTACAAATAAATCAAGTGCCACGTGTGGTCTGCCATAAAGGTTAGGTGCTGAGTCGAAGGTTTTGGAGTCGATAACATCAACAAGAACGACAACAAGAAAAACAACAAGACAGCATATTTTTCTCTCAAATGAAATTTAATTTAGTTATAACTTCCATAGCTTTAACACAAATAGGAAGGCACACATGCGAATACCTTGGAGAAGGAGACATCCTCTTGGCTTGGAGCTAATTGGATCGAGGATGTCAACTATCCGAGCTTGCGTAGTCTAAGTCGTTCTACAAACATACGCATTCGATATACACAGAAATTAGAAGGAAGCCGCAAATCATTTAAAAATAATTTACACATATAATCAAGGTAATTAATGCATCTATCACACTTATAATCTCCTAACTACCGCAAGTAGGGAAATGTTTCATGCGTCTCCTGCGGACAGCAATCACTCTGTTTCCTTTTTTCAGACTACTCTTAAATGCGAGCATCTATATTTAAGTTAAGTAGTTCAGTAAACTTGCAGCACGGATGCCTTGGACTCCATACTCCTCTATTCTTCAAGCTGGTAACAAGAGATTGTTTTGTCACTCCTACGTGCCCGTTAGGTAGATGATATTTAGCAGAAGACGTTGTTCAAGGCATCCGTGATTCTTTAATTGTGCTAATCATCATGCATGAATAAGAAACGCGCTCATTTTAATAACATCTTTTTCTTTGAGTATGACCAGTTGTGAGAATAGCGTCGAAGTAGGTGCGTAGCACTCCGAAGAAGTAATTATCCTGATTGCTTGTAGCGGAAAATGAAGTATCGCGGTTAGTTCAGTCTTGAATGCCATTTTCAAGCAAGGCAACTGTATGCCATGTAAGAGCGATATGGGCAATAGTAGGGTATGGTGATGCGAACTGGATTATGGATGACTACGGCGATGACCAGTGCGCATGCGCTTCGTTTAGCAGCAGCCCAGTGCATGTGGCAGAGAGGGTGAGGAGGATGTTAAGAGGGAATGACACTTCCAAAGGAATATGATGCTACTGGTACCCGCCTTGCTTACACTTTGGGATTTTCGAACGCAATGCACCTGTTGATAAACAGGAGTATAATGCTGTAAAGTGGAATAAAAAGTTCACGCTCTCTCGCCTTAAAACTGATAGACTCATCTGTTGCCTAAAATCCTTTAGCAGGCATTTTACCTACATGAAATTGGAAGGAGTAATAGTCGACTTTTTCTAGGTATTGAACTAATTCAGCAATAATTCAGCGGTTACGATAATCTAGTTCATAGTGGATAAACTGGTGGTACTCAGATAAGAAGCAAGTGAAGGTCAGAGAGTGAAGTCACAAAACGGAGTAAAAATAAGTTGCAATAAGTTTAAAAATAAACCGAGATGACGCGCAAGTCAACTACAACATTTGCAAACTATATCAAGTTGAAATCGATTTGAGGAGTCTTCTTTGATAATGAACGCATACTAGCTAATCACGTTGAATGCATTCATAACCAAAGTAAAGAAATCCAGTTAAAAAGCAAATAAAGCAACTACAGAATTGTCTACAGAATCTTCTAGGCATGTTCTTAAAGTGGCCAAGTGATCCAAGTTAACACATTTCAGAGCACCGCTTGTTAGCCACAGTATTACCGGATTATGCGTTTCTTATATGAGAAAAAAAAAAGACTGTCTACTGCATTGGCCTTCTTGGCCTGAGCCCAGACTACAAATTGCAAACGTTCGCAACAAAATTGAAGTGCTACTGTTATCAAATCTAAGCCCATCAATGCTAGCAAACTCCCAGTTTTTGTATTTTTCCTTTGAAGTGTAGTCTTTCTCGAATGCTCATTATGGCTGGGGAGAAAAATTTGAGTGAAAATCTGTGTTACTGGTACATTGATCTCATTACTTAGGTCATTTCTCCACCTACATACCTCCAGAATATGATATCAAGGAGACGAGGGATATTAGGGACTTCAGCAAGTCATCCACTACTATCCATTCTATTCAGTACTTGAGAATCTGCGCTTGCCTAAATAGGCGTCAAAGTGAGTAATGCTTTTCTGAGCGCCCGCATCTGTATGCGATATAACTCATGTAAGATTGTTCTATTTGCACAATCCAACACAACGCATCCGTACGACAGGTGTCTTTGAAATATGCTGAGTAAAAGACTTTCAAGGGGTTTCAAAGGAACATAATACGATGCGGCTTCCACCTCAAAGAGGCCTCAATCAGGCACCTAGGTACTTGTCTTGTACCTGACAGTCATTTTCGTGCATCCATCGGTTATAGTATAAGAAAAGTCATTTTTTCTTCTAGGCTGTCTGAAAAGAACACTTTGAGTCTTCTAGACGTGTAGAAAAGACGATTTGTGCAAAGACCCGCGTAATTTTTCTCTAGATTCTTATTATATGAGTATCTTATATTCCTTATAATACGCTGGGTATGACTTGTAAGTTAAGTAAGAGATTTTGACAGTTGGCTTCATAACATTGCGGGAGTATTCTGTATTCTTAAGATGTCTTTGAAAATATTTGCGAAAATATCTGTGTTACAAAATGCTATCTCTTGCTCAAGAAGTCTATATTCTTCTCTTTCAGGAATCTTCTCTATAGATTGACTTTCTTTTTTATATGAAAACCAACAATCCCGGTAAATTCAAGATTTTTCCTGCAGTACCGGAGTCTCTTCGCGTTTTTACATAGGCGATACACGGGCGATACAAGTTTTCTTAGACCACTTGCAAGTTTTCTTAGACCACTTAAGATTACCTAAATTAGTGTTTGATCGGCTAAGTATGCTCAGCATTGCTCAGTCGATTCCTCCAGCTCGTTGCCGGAATTCACCGTTTTTAAAGGTTTTCTTCGATCGAAAGAATTTTACAGGGAAGACAGTCTCCTTCCTATATAAGGTAGGACCTAAAAACAGAGAACTTTAGAAAGGTGATCCAATATTTGCCAGTGATGTGTCCACTAAATGATTCGTAGTTCACATCAACGAGCGCTTGGGAAAAAAGCACCACTCGACACCAACGGGGAATTTGTGGCTAACAAATTACTTGGTTCCATGTTTGTATCATGATTTAAAAGGTTGGTATTAAGATCTCTCATGAGGTATCTTTCTTCTCATGATTATCAGGGACTGAAGTACAAGAGCAAGAAGATAGACAACTTGGAAATTCGTTGCACAGAGAGCTCAGGAACGATAAAGCTTGCAAGTCCTTCAATGAATGTGGGGCAACGATGGAAGAGCTCGGTGGCTCTGCTTCCAATGCCGATACGCACACACCGTGGCACTGGTTGTGCGAACACGAGCTTATTGCACAAATTAGGATTTACCTAAGATTGCGATAGAAAGTAATGAGCTTTTTTGTGCTACTGACTCGGCGCGAAGCACGACAAAATATATGCAGTAGTCAGAGTCAAAAGGTTTAGATACTCGCTCTGAGGAAAGAGAATGTTGAATTTTTATATACTACTTTGTGGGTGACTTAGCATCAGCAAAGTTGTTTTGCCATGTGAGTACAATAATCTTCGTTTTATGAGGACATTAAATTTATTCTGAGAACTGCTTGATTCACTAGAGACTGGGTGCCATTACAAAAACTATTTGCCACCTAAAACGTTGAGAACTTAATTTCCATTTATGGATTGAGTTGCAGAAAGTAAAGATGCCTTCTTATCGATACAAGTTTATGCTTTGCTACAGATTTTCTCTACATACTTTCTTGCCTTTTTCTTCTGTTGCATTCTTACAAGCTCTCGCTCTTTCTCTAAGCATGCTCACATATACATTTTAAGAGAACGGCATGGCCGTCCCAGAAGGCCAGTTGCCTTTTCGCGGATAGCCATTAAGCATAAGCGGAAGCGGCTATTTCGTGCACGAAGTGGACTTTTCGAGAATGGCGCATATCTTAAGCGCGAGGCAGAATGGATGTAACTATCATTGCTCAGATGCCTTCTTATTTATTTATTTTGTTAGTTATTAATTTTGTTATTTTTATTAAGCTTAATTTGACCACCGGCGTTACAAATTATCATGGCTGCAAGCGATTAGAAAGCAGGCACCCAAAGAGCATCTGTCATGCGCAGAACTTCGTAATGGAACCCATTGGTGTCATCCAACAGGCAGCACATTTGATAGATAACTGAAGTTTTCGGAGGCACGGTGACTTGGTTCAGTTTTTTTTTTCTGCGTGTATAATCTTAGTTCATTTTGTTCAGGTTGCAAGAGACAAGAGGAAGTTTTTAGCAATGTAATTGCACGTCTTTCGTCGCGACTTAGTATGCACAACCGTCACACAAAACACAATAAGCAACACACAACACCAGGTATTAAATATAAGTATCTGTCTAACTATCATCAACTGCCGCGTCCCATAGCCTCCTTTCCATGCAAGGAATTTTCACGCAAACGAGACTATGGGAAGTCTGTTCTCGGAAATTTCCCGTCACCGTTTGGCTTGCAAGCTCGGGTCGCGTGACAGCCGAAGTTGGTGGTAAACGGAACCCGTTATCGAGAGAAGCACTTCCTGAGTTTGCAGACTCAGATGTCGCAGCTTTTTCATCATTAAAAGATGATTATCTACTTGGTTGCTGAGGTTCTCTTGACTAGGTTACCTGTGCTGATCATAGAAAGTTAATAAAATGCATCCAACTAGCAAATCTTGGCTCTTGGTTGTCATTGTGCTTCTACAGGCTGTGTCAGTCAGTGGATCGTTTTGGCGCTATTATAAAGAAAGGAACTCTACCTATGAGGTATTCCTAGTAAACATGTTTGATATTTTTTTTTTTAACCTTAATTTTATTAAAAAGTGACTTTTTAACAATCATTATGTTGAAATTTATGTAACCTGCTTAGGCAGAAAGTTTCCCTAAAGCTCCTCCTGCCCTTCCAAATCTGTTAATTTTTCTGGGAACGGACAGGTTTAACCTTTTGGGAGATGTTCCGAAAAACGTTTTTTCACATCTTGGTCAAGGCTCTTATTAGAGAAGCAACAGCAAGTTTAACTTGCTACCCGCTTATTTATGTTGGAATGGCATACTGGTTTACTGCTTACTGGTTTACTACTTATTTATTGCTGTGTTCATATGTTTTTCATGCTTATGTGTTTTAATGTAAATTGGAAGGCATTCTTTTGATGAGCCCACCTGAACCATGCTTTATGTTTCAGTGCTCATCCTTCCACTCGAAATCCAACCAGAGCACATGTTGTGCATACATTTCATCACTTGAAGATTGTCGCTTGGAGGATGGCTTTATTCAGTATATTATGTTTGTTTATTGCTCAATCCCACAAAATGCCACCCCTGTTGCTTTTGTCATATTGGTAAGTATACCAGAAAATGGCTTATTAATACTGGAGGACACTGATAGTCAGATAATTACCTAATCCATATGACATTTTTAATGGTTCATATCTCTAGGAGATATTGACTTTCTGAAAACCACAATTAATGTAATGATAAACTCTAGGGAGCCTGGGATGTAAGATTTAGAGAATTTTGTTAAATACCAGATCATGACTGTTGCCTAATTTTATATGCCTTTTTATATGCTATTTCAGGGCTTCTGGCTAGTGTATATGTTTATTGCTCTTGGAGTTACAGCCGAAGATTTGTAAGTGGCATCTGCTGACCTGACACATTCACTAGATCTTCACCTGAGTCACATGAACTAGTCCTTATGCTAAAAGAAATTTAAACTTTTGGTGCATATGTTACGTAACAGCTAGTTCGTTTGGATTTTGCATGACTATGTTAAGCAGTAAAATGGCTACCGTTGGATCTATACCTTGGATGTGATATTACTCATTATTTTGTAACTATATATATTTTATGTCCCTAGATGAAATTTATATTGATAAAAATCATCAAATTATTGAAAACTAGGTTGTTTGTCTTACCATTTGATTGTTTGCATTTTTTGTAGTTTTCATTTGTGCACATTTTCTTTTTTTAGCTTCTGTCCATGCTTGAAATCCATCTCAAAGACTTTACACATGAGTGACAGTGTAGCTGTATCTCTTATATGCTTGATATTTGCATTGTTCTTCCTGGGTCAAATTTTTAATTTGTATTTGTTTTTATGCAAGGTATTGACAATCTTTATTGATAGCCTTAACTGAAGTTTGTGAATTAGGGTGTTACGCTCCTAGCACTTGGAAATGGTGCGCCAGACATATTCAGTGTCTTGGCTGCCATTACGCCTAATGGATCACACAACACTGCTCCTATGGCATTCCAGGAGCTTTTTGGTTGGCATTTTTTTGTTTGAAGATTGCAAATTCAGTAGATTTTTGTTTGCAATGCCCAATTTTTGATATTTTTAAATTTATATCTAACAAGCTTTGATATCCTGATCTATCTTAGATTGAAAATAAAAAGGTTACCATACATGGCTTAGCTCACCTTAGATTGTGGGCATCATGCTATGTTAATCAATTCATAATTTGCCATCTGCCTTAGAAGTCTCTCTTGGTCTTTGCATGTTCTATATGAAGCTAGGAGTTTCATGACAAAGGCGCACTTGCAAAAATTTTTATTTGCTTCATAACAGATATATTCTAAGATAGTCAACGCGTCAAAACTTTGACACTCTGACATTTACTATTATATTAGATATATAGACTTAAATATAGACTTAAATATAAGTTATAGACTAGATATATATTAGATATATATAGATTATATAGACTTCAATTAATTATAACGGCAATGTTGCATGTAGTACCACAATTGAACAAAAATGTCTACCCATCTAGATTTACTGATAAAAATGTTGCTGTGTCCATAATAGTTGAGCTTTTACAAATCTAGTATCTCCGTATGACTTTTTGATATATGGTTGATCTACCATTTGATTGTGGTTTTTATGATATCATTTCCTTGCTCAGTCCTCTTGCTGCATGGTGTTATCAGGTGGCCTCAGAATGTGCGCATGAGAAAGTATTTATACTGAGTCTTGAGTACATTTTTTTTGTGTTATTCAGGCGCTGGCATGTTTGTGACAACCATAGTTGCTGCCGTTCTTCACATCAGAGCTTCGTTTCAACTTGCGCGCAGACCTTACTTGCGAGATCTTGTATTTTTTTTGGCTGCAGTCGGATGGACCTTTGCCGTTATCTACAAGATGACAATTGGTACCTTGGAAGCTGTTGGTATGCAGCTAGTGTTGATTTGTTGATGTCCATTAAATTTCGATTCAGGCACATATTAGTCGTGAGTGCAGCACCTCCCGGCATGTAGTTTTTAGAGCCTGCTCCCATTTGACATGTTTAGTTTCGGTAGTCCCAAGCATATGCTGCGTAACGAAGTGACTTCAGTGTGAACACAGGAACGCTGGTCCAAAAGTAGCTGGTACGGAGAAGATGTTCTGTTCGCGTTCTTATAGCAGGAGTGCTTTTTGGAAAGCAGGTTCTTTCCTTTTCAGACAACCAGCCCCCATTGTCAGTGGTTTATACTTAACATCCTGCAAAGCGAATCCTAGGAATTCTAATTTGTCTTTTCTTCCTTGCAGTTATCTGCGAACAAAGTTTGTGACGCATGTATATGTTTAGCCCAACCCGGCTGTATGCACATGCTTGTTACTATTTATTAAACGCATTACTAGCCTTTGCGTTCCTTTGCACCGAGAGGCTACCATCGTACCAGTTGTTCAATCGCTGTTTAAAAATGCGCCAACATTTCAACTAATCCCAAGCATTATCAAGGTTTTGGCAGTGCATATTTTGAGAAAGGGAAGCGATCACTGGTTCTGATTGCATTTGCTTGTTGTATCAACTGCGAAGAACAATATAAATGTAGTTTTCCTGCAATTGTGGCCTTGGATTGCATTGTGCAGCACTTTCCTCCTGTTCTATGCTCTAGGTTTCATCGCTTTATACGTCGTCTACGTGGTGATTGTCATCGTTGGTCAGGTGGTGAACCGGAAGATGCGTTTGCGGCGCGCATCGGTATCAGGTATGTGGAGGCATGGTACATCTGTGAAAGGGAAACATCTGCAAATTATTCCGCAGACACATTTCGCTCGACAGTTCACCCATCCCTGCCTACCCTTTTCCAAGTTTGCAGACCCCTCGCGTCGCACGACGAGGTATGGTCGACGGTCACCTTTCAGCAGCTAAGTACGTATTCGCATGTCGTTGCGTCAGTTTTGCAGGTGGAAGTCCATGTAAGCGCCGCTGAGTCTTTGAAGATAACAGAAAATGGTTTATACGTCATGTGGATGCTTCGCGTATCTCGCTCAAGCCCGGTGGACCACGCTTACAGCAACCTATCGTTGAGAGTTGCTGCCAAACCCGTATTTTAAACCCATAGTTCCCCTTCATTATTTCAACCCTGCAGCTAAAACGCGTTTTTTTTTTCTTCTTGGCAGAGGGCATTGCGTTTGGTTATAAGATTATAAATTTTTATATTATTGTATCTTTCTGTTGTTCGTGTTGAAAATCTTCATATTCTGCAATGTCTGTGTTTTCAAACTCGCTGTCGGTGCATTTTAGTTGATTATCGGTTGTGTGCGTAGATGGTTTGTGTATGTGTAAACGTGCGGATTATCGGCGCGCCTCTAACACATCTATCTATACATCGGATCAGCCAAAGCTACTACTGTCTGGGTCATATTGTAACCAAGATATTGTAAGTTTTTTAAATTTATGCTTCTGTTTCTTATAACTGATATGTTTCTTTTAGATATAGACAGGTAAACATTGATGATGGCTGCGGTGTTGAACGATATATATGTATAATTTTATTTTGAAAACTGACGCATAGATAGCAACACTTTTATTTGCAGACATTTTGCTTAACACCGCAGCCATCATCAATGTGTGCATGTCTATTTCTAACAGAAACATATCAGCTATAAGAAAGAAAGTTATTACAATTACTAAATGCAAACTTAAATTTAAGCAAAATGTTTCGCCTTCATTGAGCCCGATTGAAAGCTCAGTGATAGTATCATCTTCTGAATAAAAAATCATTTCGGTAATAAGGCAATCGAGCTTCGAATTGCACTTCTTAAGTATTCGAATGCACTTGTCAAGATGGTGTGTCTTCGCTTCAAGCATGTGGGCGACTCTCAGACATCCAGAAATCGAACTATCACCTGACATTTGACGTTCAATGCGTTGATGCATGTGTTGGGTGGTCATCCCACATTACCAGCGTCACACTGGTCACATTGAAAATAATACACCGCGCACTAGAGCCATCTAATGCGACATTCGAGGCTTCGTCTGCAAGAAGTGTGAAAGAAAAGAGGCCGTTCTACACGATTTCGTGGAAGATTGGGTAGAACAGAGCTTCACGCAGACTGGGGCTCAAGACTGTCAGAAGTTAGTGACAAAACCCTCCTGGTGCAGCACGCTTCGCTTTACTCTGTTTGGAGAAGAGAGAAGTCTGGGCGAAAGCAGTATCTCGTGTTCACATGAACTCGCTCACTGCGGTGCGTCAAGCCTCACATAAATAATTGACGGCTGCCCGTCCTTACTTGGGATGTTCGCGAAGGTGCCGGTCTAATCTCCAAGGTACGCAGAAAGGATGGCTAGCTATGGTGTCAGTGTGAGTTACCTTTGCTTTCCGGAAGCAACATAAAAAGTGTTTTTGTCACCCATACAGACGGATATTCGCTGGCTGATGCTTCCAGTTGAGGGAAGCCGGTGATAAGCATGGTAGCAGACTGCATGTGTAAATGATTAACTTGATTATTAGTGGTTATATTTTTGCTTTAATCATTTTCTTCGTTCTAGCGACCGCTACTGAAGACGTACCGACGGATCGGCGGATGTTGATACCGGACATTAACTCTAGTGTTGATTTTTCATCAATTGTCTACTCCGGACATTATGCTCACCAAAGCCAAGACTCCGGTTAGCATTCCGCAAGTGTATATATGTACGCATGTATGTATGTATGTATGTATGTATGTATGTATGTATGTATGTATGTATGTATGTATGTAT
>QQSS02218749.1:0-10908 GCA_003687565.2 Craspedacusta sowerbii
ATACATACATACATACATACATACATACATACATACATACATACATACATACATACATACACACACACATACATACACATACACGAAAGCTCGCGAACTCTATAAACCTGTCCAAGCAAAATCGGGCATGTTTACCACATATTGAGCCTGGGCGTGGTCATGCTAAACCACGAAACTCTTAACGATATACAACGCGGACCAGACGGTCTGAATACTTCGCGTATGCTAGTAAAAACTTAAGGATCACGACGTATTCTATGGGTATGAAAAAGCGTGGTCGTTGTCATCAGCTATGCGGCATCCTGCAGTCCATAAATAAATTTTCTTTCTTCGGAAAAATTAATGCTTAAACTTCGTATTGTCTAGTAAATGTAAAACTGTCTACTTTCGACTAAACTATGGATTTTAGTTAGTATCCAGTTACAAACTAGCTGTTTGACTTGCTATCCAGCCCATGCAACACAAAGCAGGGGTCGGAGCATAAAATCGCTTAGTAAAAGCTTCCCTCGCGATGCAATTTGTTCAAAACCTGCAACAGGGGACGAAATAAACAAGTCGAATTCACTCACGCTTTAGGTTCCTCACTTATGGGGTTCAAGGCAATAGGAAGTGGAGGTAAGCTAACATCTTCGTTGGTGTTAATGGGCTCATACTGATTGAAATTGTTAATGGAGTCACGCCACAGCGTTGACGAGAAAAGCGTGTCCGACGCACTGCGGCGGTACTGATATCGGGCTTCGTTGTTGCTCCGCAAACAGCAAAACAAAAAGATGGCGACCGTGAATAGAAGTCCCACGCAAGCCAGTGCGAACCAAAAGATCTGCAGCTCTTCTCCTCTCATCATATTGCATGCCAACAAAGCGCTTTGTATCAAACTCTATTGACCCACAAATTCGTTGCATGTGCAAAAGCGCTAACGATCAAGATGCACATAAGGATCGTCAAAACATCTGTACTCTCCAAAGGCATTCACTAACATAGCTATGAAAGAGCTTCCACTGCCGCACAAGGAATTTTCAATACAGAAAGCAGTTCCAACTAACACTCGGCTTACATACTAATGATAAACGACTTTGCATATAAGAAATTCTCACCACGTTAAGCTTTACAAACATAAGGTCGACCACAGAAACCACGCTCACCATTAGAATTCTGACCCTATGTGGAAGAGGGCTGGCTGCAAGAAAACTAGGTTAGATAACGGCACGCTACGTTCCAACGACAATCATCACATCAAGCTCTCGGCTGCAAACATTATCATCTGATGTCGGCTAACAACGCTTTATGTCATCGGTAATACAACAGCTGTTAAACAGGAAATAGCCCAAGAAGTGAACACCTAGCCGTAACTCATGTTATACATGGCGCATAACCTCAAATCTTGTCATTCTGCAAGGGGGGGGGGGGGGTAAATAAAAGCCACGCTATTTTCGTGAGGGATACTAAAGAGGCAGCTTAACCAGAATTCCACAAAATCCGCTCGCGTCAGTCAACAGCAAAACGATTGCTGCTGCTGTCCTCGCATTAGTAACGCTCTACAGTCCCGTTTAAGCCTTCGTAGTCTATGCCACATAGAGGCTGTGTCTCACGTAGAGCACAGGTGAACACGCTTTAGCTAGCTGTGCAAGGTTGTCCATTCAAAGAAGAACATGACGGCAACGAAACAGCTAATAAATGAAACATCACCTGAATGCGGCAGTGCAACGCATGATGTAAGTTCCCTCCCTCCTTCTATTAACCTATATTTTCATTGAAGAATACAGGTCGACGGAATTAGCTTTTTCAGTTACGGCCGTAACCGAACCTATACTAACCGAAACTATATGGCGGTAACCGTAACTTTCGCCGTAACTTCTCTCTGAATTACGGCCGTAACTGAAACCTAAACCGATACTTATGCCTGTATATAAACTATGTATTTGAATCAAGACATCAATTTGCGTATTTAGTCATTAGTGATCGATTATGCTCGGTAGTTATTTTTCGATGGGTAGGCTATACAATTGAAGCGTCCGTCTGCGCGCACGCGCATCGGGCAGGTCAACTGACGGCATTTGGTCGTACCGAAAGTGAGAGCTCTTATTGATGGGCTTCCGTTCACAGCAGAAGGCTATGCAAGAGCTAAGTCTATCCGTAATCGAAGTTCGGACAACCGAGTGAGATTGTTAATGCATGCGCGCAAAATATACTGGAATTGCTTTTGGTATCTGGTACGCGCCCGGAGTAAATACACTCCTCCTACGAGAAGCTCATGGGGAGCATCCAAACCTTAGAAACTATGGGTAAGCTGGGAAAAATTGACGGTTATGTCAGGATGACATTGGATTAACTTCCTGGCATAAGATCCGATCTTATTCGAACGGAAGGCGATTGGCAGGAATGGGGATTCCACCAACTTGTTGCTGCATTACACAAGTGGACCATTAGGAACCCCGTGGAGTTTAACATAGCAGACGAAATGACGGGAAAACCAAGCAAGGTTGGCACGGCTTTCACTCCAAAGCAAAGAGCTCGTACGTGTGTATATTGCGAGACGGATGTGCACAAATCAACATCATGCGATAACTTGTCAGACGTTCAGAGAAGACGAGAGATTGTGAGAAACAAGAAACTTTGCTTCAACTGCCTTCTGGGAGGACATAGAGTGGTTGACTGTGAAAGCAAACAGGGGTGCTCGAGATGTAAGGCTCGTCATCACACATCTTTATGCGACCGCTCCCAACAACATTACGAAGAAACTGTGAAGCCCGCGAACCGACTGGTGACTGCTGCAGCTACAGATACCGTCATTCATCCGATCTGGGTTTTGCTCGTTAATGGAGTTAGATGCAGGGCTCTACTTGATTCAGGAGCTGGAGCCTGGTACGCATCTGCGACACTTCTGAACTTGATCGGAGTAAATCCGACCCGAAGCGAGTGGAAGATCATTGAAATGAAGCTTACTAAAGCCAGCAGATGGGTGGACGTGTATGACGTGCAAGTATCAAAGCTGGACAAGCGATTCCAGTTCAAAACTAAAATCAACAAAGTGGAAAAGGAAGTTTTACTGACCGTTCCAAACCCAAGGTACGCAGAACGAATAAACCAGCACAAGCACTTGCTGGGCGTAAAAATTAATGATGACGATGGCAAGGACATGTATCCGCTGCATCTCATTCTTGGGATTCGGATTACTCGAAAATCAAGTGTGATGAACGTCCAAGAATTGGAGAGATTGGAGAACCTGTGGCGGAGCTCACGCAGTAGGGTTGGACCTTGTTGTCACCGGGGCAGATTTGGGCCGTCTATGCCAGGTTTGGTCGTATGTGGACGACTACGGAGACCTTTGCCGCTTAGATGTATTGGACGTGCAAGAAAAACTGGATACTCCTTTCTCGGTATAAGAAGAGTTTAAGGAGCAGTTGGAGCGAAAACCTGAGGGATGGTATGAGACTGGTCTTATTTGGAACGACAAGCGGCAGCATCCACACAACAGCGAAAGAAACAGTTTAGCGCGGAGTTCTACTTTACTGCGAAAACTGAAATGGATCCAGTTTTGCTTCAAACGTATCATAATATATTGCAAGAGCGACGTGCGGAAGGAATTGTGGAGGAGGCAGTAGAAGTTGCAGCAAGCAAAGAATTCTAGCTGAAGCACAGGCCTGTTGTCAAGGAGGGAGCAGAAAGCACGAAACTGAGAATCGTCTTTGACGCATCCGCACGTGGAGTGGAAAGTTCTCCGTCTTTGAATGAATGCTTGGAAACAGGGCCGTCTTTGCAGAATCTTATTTGGGACATAATTATTCGAAACAGCTTCAAGTACATCGCCTTGACCGGAGATACCAAGCAAGCTTTCCTTCAAATCAGAATAAGGGAGACCGATAGAGATGCGCTTTGATTTCACTGGGTTAACAATCTGCATGATCAGAAACCGATCATTTTGCCATATACCCGGGCACCTTTTGGGCTAGTTCAGGCGCTTTTTCTCCTGGGAGCGACTATAGAGCAGCATCTACTGCACTCGGAAGGCGATTCGAAAAGTGCAGTGGGAAGAAATCCGCAGAAGTATTTATGTGGATAACATTGTCACAGGAGGTGAAACTGAAGACGAAGTACAAGAGCTGAAAAATAAAATGAGAAATATCTTTATGACGGGTACCTTCCAGCTTCAAAAGTGGCAGTCAAACAAGCCTGCACTGGAAGACAAACTTGGTGACTGCCTGCAGGAAGTTACTTTCGCCAAACAGCAACTCGGAAGGCTTCTAACCGAAATTAAGATTTTGGGACTTTCTCATGACAAGGTGCATGACTTTATCGGACCAGGAGTCACATCAAGAGAATTAAATGTGACGAGGCGAGGTTTGCTTCAAACTCTGGCAGCAATTTATGATCCAATCGGATTCATTTCTCCAGTCAAGCTGCTAGGAATGTTGATGTGAGATTGTTTGGAAGCTTGCTTGGGCACTTCTCTACCAGCAGACCTTGAAAGAAGATGGACTGCCTAAGTTGGGGGGGGGGGGGGCTACATACGCATAAAACCTTTCCCAGAAGTGTGGCGGCGGTTTTAATGCCAATCCTACACATTGATCTTCATTGGTTTGGAGATGCAAGCGATGGCGGTACTTCAGCTACAATATACGCGGTTGTTTATCAAGCTCAGGATACTACCAAGCTCTTCTGGCATCAAGAGCACGCCTATCAAAGAAAATGTTTACGACCGTCTGCAAGGTTGTAACTGGTTGCAGCACATATGACGGCAAATCTGGTTCACTCCTCAATCCTTCGGATGAATCTGAAACTGAGGCAAGGATGATGAAATCCGTTCTTGCTACATCTCTCAACGATCACGATGCTATTGACGAATTAATAAGTAAGCATTCCTACTATCGAATCTTGCGGGTGCTGACCTGGATTAAACGATTCGTTCACAATTCCAAGGCAGACATTCAACGACGGGTTCGTGGACCAATACAGGTACAAGACATAAAAGAGCAGCTGCGACATTTCATCACGCGAGAACAGAAAAGACAATAAGGAAAGCTTCGAAGACGATAAGCTACGCCTAAGCCGTCAACTGAACGCTTTTGGAATCTATGGGTGCCGAGATCGCATCCAAGGAGGCTATCCTATTTACCTACCAAATGGCTGTGAATTCACAAAAAGATTAATCTTGAATTCGCACTTGAAGACACTCCATGGCTTCACTAAGCTAACAATGACTGATGTGAGACAAGCGTTTTGGGTGCCTCGTCTACGTTCTTTAGTGAAGCAGGTAATCCGAAGCTGCAACGACTGTGCGAGATTTTGTGCTATCGGGTTCTCTCAGCCGTCACCAGGAAATCTACCAAAGGATCTGGAGACCATCCAGGTAGGTGGTGTGGACTATGCCGGCCAATTGATGTACAAAACATCAAAGAAACGGGAAGCAAAACCATACGTACTTTAGTTTACTTGCAGTTTGAGAAGAGCTGTTTACCTGTAATTAACGAAGGACCAAACGGCTCAAGAAATGATAAAAGCGTTGAAAAGGTTCATTGCTAGAAAGGGGAGCCCTTTTAAAATTTACTCCGACAACGCCAAGACCTTTGTTGCAACTGATGAATAGCTGAAAAGGGCTCTAACCCAAGAAAGCCTGAGAGGATTTCTCAGTCAAAAAAGTATCCACTGACACTTTAATTTAAGCCGTGCACCGTGGTGGGGTGGCCAGATCGAGCGGATTATTGCGGTAGTTAAGCAAGCATTGTTCAAAACGATGAGACGATCTGTTCTTACTTTTAGTGAGTTGGAAGAAGTGCTCCTAGACGTTCAGACAACTGTAAACCGTAGACCACTGGATTAAAAAGAAGATGATGTTCAATTACCAATTTTAACACCAAGTGAATTGATGTTTGGATATTATCCAAACACAGTCATGGCAACTATTAGCTATGAATCTGGTGAGGATGAAAATGGAGGAGACCTGAGACGCAGGGCTAGGTACCTAAATCAAATGAAGCTGCGTGTTTGGGCACGATGGCGAACCGAATACCTTCGGGGCTTACGAGACCGCCACAACATGCTACACAAGGTGAAGGCTAACGATGCAAAGGTCGGAGATATAGTCATAGTGACCAATGACGAAATGAACCGTTCTAAATGGACTCTCGGATGCATCCAGGAAATATTCCTGGGTCGGGATGGAGTTGTGCGAGTAGTGAAAGTGCGAACACCGAAGTCAGTAATTGATCGTGCAGTTCAACACCTTTTTCCGTTGGAGCTCTCGTGCGACTTAAAGAATCGCAAGAACGATCAAGAGCAGGAATCGGCAACTGAAGTCAGCGGTAGTAGGCCGATGAGGACTGCTGCAGCCGTAGCTGAGATCTTTGTGCGTGACGAAGCGGAACAGGATGGAAAGGAAGGGGCTGGATGGTGATGGTGATTTCCACGTTCTCGGTGTTAAAAATGGGAGAAATGTCGTGAGTTAAGGAAACAATACGTAGGCTGTAAACGACTTGCTTAGTTTCGCAGTGCATGCCCCCCCTGCAGGGGTGAGGTATTGTATGGATGACAAGCTTTTCGATGCGTCATTTTGTTTCCACCAGGAGTAGGAGTTTTTTGGTTTTGGTTGCCTGCCAGGCTTTTTGTTTATGACTTTCTCATGAAAACTTGTGTGGGTTTTTCATATTTTAAAGTGCAATTAAGTTGCTTACGTGGTGAAGTTGAAACTTACCTGTACCAAATATAAGTCTTTACAGCTTTTTGTGTGGATATCTCGTGGCGCTTACCTTCAAGTAGTAAAGAGAAGATTTGTGAGCGAGTCAAGCGAGACTCTTCTTATATCGTTGCAAAGTGTAGCCTTCGCAATAGCCACCGGTTTCTCATAAATGGCTTTACAGAAAAACCTCTCCAATTCCAAGCACATGTAGCAGTTCAAGGCTAAACTTTTGGCTCATAAGAAAAGGACTATGGTACCACCTGCACCCCATCCCAAGGAAAAAACAGCTAATGTGCAGCACAGAGAGTTATTACGGAATAAAGTAACGTATATTAAGTTGTTATCTACAATCATTGGCTGCATCAAGAATACTTTAAACGAACTTTTAAAGGAAAGTCTTTTCAGGCCAGATTCCATCTGTATTTCAAAGAAAAGTATTTCGAAACACTGAAAAGCAGCTAGCGAAAGGCTGCTTATATCAATCTCTCCTCGACTCAGAAGTTTCGCTTTAAGATTTCATTCTTACCAAATGCTTTTAAATAAATCGAAAAAACGTTCAGCAGGCCTGTTTGCCTCCCACAAACAAGTAGATCTGAAAATGGCACGTTTGGGTTCATAAGCTGGATTCACTGTACATTCCTTTAAAAATACTTTAAACCTAAGTCGTCCACAAGAAAGAAATATTTTGTCAGTGAACGAGGTGGCCATGCGACAGGAAGTGGAAAAGGGTTGCAAAACGTACGAGGGATTTGCTGATATGCCCGCTTGGCATTTTGTTGGTGGCTATAGTTTGGAAACATGTTACGTTTCCTGAGGCCATTCACGGCTTTTGGTAACAATTCCGACCTTCACTGTTTCAAAGTCTGGGGTTATCGCAGATATGCTGCTAACCCAGTAAGTAATTAAATGAGGTTGCGCATACGAGTTTTCACGACGCAGACGTTAAAAGGACAATAGCGGCCTTGCTATCGATATCGAGGCTACGGGGAATGACCTGCTTCACCTAACTTTGGCAACGCTATTACATAAAAATTGCGTTTTCCTCAATTAGTACGTTCACGCATGATTAGCTCGCATAGTCGTAGTCCTTTAGCGCAACCACTTCTCTTACGCGAGAGAAAGCTATTCGCCAGCGTCTGCGTCGTAAGTGCGCGAACACCCTCATTGAGATCCATGCTGCCGGATCAGCAAGAAACTGCAAGCCACCATGCCCATCATTTGTTCGCATCGGAAGACGAAATTCAGATTCGTGTTATGTGCAAGAGATTTTCTAGGCAACATGTTTTGTCGTAAAGTTGCTCTATACTTTCAACCATACCTTACCTTGTATTGTTTGATTCTGTCTTGAAAGCTTTCATGGGCAAGAGCACTTTTGCTTCTCTAGGTTAGCAAGTCAAGTACTAGAACTAATGCTTAAAGCAGTGGCAGATACGCTCTTGGAGGTCAGATATTACTATGCAGGTCATCTCATTTCCTCAAGCCTCATATCTTTAAGTCATAAAATTTCAAAGACTATTTTCGTGAACATGATTTTGATGAACAGAACGTGATTCAACATTATTATCAGCGATACTAAGGAAATTGTAAAGATACTCAATCTGATGCGACAAGGTTGCTTTAATAGCGCACGAGTGATAGGCTAGCTAGAGAAGAACGAGTGGAAAAGGTGATCCAAAATGGTGCTTAAATGCATCAAAGCATACAGCGAGAGAATGCGCGCAAGATAGAGGAAAGAGAGGGAGAGAAAGAGAGAGAGAGAGAGAGAGAGAGAGAGAGAGAGAGAAAGAGAGAGGGAAAAAAAGAGAGAGAGAGAGCGAGAAAGAGAGAGCGAGAGAGAAGCGTGTGAGAGAGAGAGAAGGAGAGCGTGATGGAGCAAGTGATTGAGTGAATGGTGAAGGCGTGGGCGAGTGACTAAACAATCAAGCAATAGCGAACGTAAGTGCGAGAAGTGGGTAAAATGGCGTCCGGCAACATGCAAAGCAAAATAAAACCTTTCCAAAGGAAATGCTAAGCAGCTAGGCAGTAATGGAAGATACCAACGTACGGTGTATAATTATATTCACAGCAAATGATGTACATTCCAACACCTGCATCGCGTCCAGCTGCTTTGAAAGATAAATATAAACACTATACAGGTGATCCTTTCAAGAACAGTTTGCAAGAATAAATACCTTAACCGCGAGAGCAGAGAACAAACAAATACCTGACGTAAACGCGTTTACATACAACAGGCCCAAAACATAATCCTGCACGAACACAACGGATCTCACAGTTCATGGAATCTCCTTCACATGTACATACTCGAACAGATCTACACTCACAACTTTTAAAAAGCGTTGAGGCGGCTTAGCGGCAAGGACCACCTAATGGCAAGGACCACCATAGCTAATGGCGCTAGAAAGACCAATCTACACACCTAACATCACCGTGGCCTGGAGGCGAACAATAGAAAACTTTCCCCTCGATATTTTGCTGAATTTTGCTCTGATACTACGCGTATGAACAAGCGAGCTAACTCCCTGTATGTTGGACACCCCACTTCCATGTTCGCGTGCGCGCGGGAATGACAAACAAATTCACTAACATCCTCACACAACTCCGCGTGAATCCATGTGGCGTAGTGAAGGCACGTACGTGTCATCCATACTTCATGGCATAACTTTGTAGCACGGATTTCCCGGATGCAGCCGCACTCCTGATTATTCCGGTCGCATCTGCAAATCGCGAAGACCTAGCATGCGCGCTTCTTAGACTGGTATTGACTGATGGCTAATGTTGTTGCGGTAACCAATGGACGGCAAGATTTAAATTTTACTCAAGCAATTAGATGCATAAGGCACAACACTTCAAATGCTCTATTATAAAAATTCCTTTGACAATTTAACTGCGTAAATATCTATAGACAAAGAATTCGCTGAAATACACGGAGAGTCACGAAATGCATAGAAAAAAAAATAATTAAAAACAAAATAAAATAAAAGTTTATTAAAATTATACTCTACTCGCGCTCAAAAATAATGCATTACACCAGCGCAAACTCAAGAAACGCCGACTGAAGGTCAACGGTCTACTCGTGATAAGGACGCAGATTAAACTCTGCACGATATAACGATTTTCAAAGCGCACATGGTTCCTGACGAATAATAGCGCAATTCCCGAATAATACCAGAAATCGGGAATTCCCGAATCGGAATTCCCGAATCGTACTGCGGCACCACGGATTGGCCACAAAAATTCAAATTTTTTATGTTTACAAAAATTCAAAAAAAAAAAACAAAATACAAAATACAAAAAAAGCAAATACAAAATACGCCTTCTGGGCAAAGTGGAAGGGGAGATACAACTAAATACGTCCGTACATTTGATAAAGCTTAAACGAGCGCAGTCCAGCCAGTGAACCAACTAACTCGATTGGAATCGCGGCTTCAATGATAAAACTATATACTCGTTCCTATATTAAAAACTTGCATAGAATGTAAGTACAGCAACCACGAACAGAAGGTTCCACCAAACTTCTACCGCGACCAGGATAGGCCTAGTGTTCGCCTCTAGTGGCTGCAACAAGGAAGGTTAATGCGCTTGCGCCGGCGAGGCAAACAACAATGCCCTTAAGAAAGCATTCAAATTCTACGTACCTGCACTTAAACAACCACCTTGACACAACCACTAACTTAACCCTACGATAGCATAACAATACTGGCTGAAAATAGGCGGAAAATAGTTGGAGGACTTGAACTTATTTAGCACCCAAAGCATTCAAAAGAGGGATAGTTACATCAATGCACGAAGTACAATGCTTGGCAGCAGCGCTTCCTTCCAGGGTATCAAAGCTTTTTTACTTCGAAAACCCGCCCCAAATCTACATTTGCAAAGGCATTCACCTGAAAACTGGAAGCCCATTTATAAGTTACTTAAAGGGTAAACGGGATAACTTCGTATTTATCCTTGCTTCACACAACTCACTTTGAGGGAGAGCCTTGAAGAGGTGACACTTTCCTATCCCTAATAGTTTTTTCTTTAGCCCTGTTGCTAACCCCTAAAAATTAAATCCACGGAAAATAGCCCCCCTCCTCTCTCTCTCTCTCTCTCTCTCTCTCTCTCTCTTTTTCTCTCTCTCTCTATCTATCTCTCTCTCTCTCTCGCTCTCTCTCTCTCTCTCTCTCTCTCTCGCTCTCTCTCTCTCTCCCTCTCTCTCTCCCACACACACCCCCTCAAACCTTCCCCCCACTCACCAC
>QQSS02218760.1:0-10907 GCA_003687565.2 Craspedacusta sowerbii
ACACCTAACCACTTTCTGTAGTACAGATTCACCGATTGCTGCATTCGCTCGACGCGTGTTACCGCAACCTCGTACACTAATAATAATAATAATAACAATAATAATCCTATCACAATTTGACCCCAAGCGAGGTTTATCTTGATAGTAGGTAGTCCATTTAGATCATCCAGGTGTTGCTTGCAAAAATAGAGAGCAGAAGCTGAACTCAGAAGAGCAGGTCGGCTTAGTCTAAAACGAATTTGCTCCACTCGCGACAGAGATGGTGGTAGATGTTTAGCTTAAATGTTCACTGACGGCTTCAACAAATGAATATACTTCGCCCCCTTCAATTTCCTCTGGAAATCAGTGGACGAGTGATCTTAAATAAAGAAGCGCGTTTTGGAGCGCTCGAGCTTGCAACCACTATCCGGCAAGAACGTCCACACAGGGAAGTTCGGGTCCTTATGTAGGTGCCCCTCGACGCGAGTTGTGTATTCCCTGGAGGCATAACTGATATATCATGCGTTGCAGTCTGCAAAACAGGATTTTCACGCAAAACCGGATCTACTGCACTTATGCAAGCAATCTTTCGATACCGTAAAAAAAAGTATAAAGAGAAGTGAAAAGAAGCTTTACCAAAGCATCTTTACAATAAATATCTACTATGCTACTTTTTTTTTTGGTTTTTCCTATGGAAGTGAAACCCATGCATGGAAGTTTGGAATAGTGCGTCTGATGCTCTTATATTTGGGCAATTTTCCTTCTGGATCTAGCTTAGTGTGTAAATATAACTTGATGCATCTACTTGCAACGAATTTATGGAAATGTTTCTAAATGAGAATGTTAGAAATCCGGGCCATGAATTGTTAATTTTGAAAATACTGTCACTTAGAGCCTTAATTAATCCAACGCTAAACAAGCAGATTCAAAAACTATTAAAATTTAGCAAAAGCTCTGTAAACGTGTGCTCGCTGAACGTGGAAATCAGAAAATCCTTGTCTGTCCGATCAATAGCTTAATAAAATCTAAACACTACAACCTTGCTTCGGTTCCATAATTAGCTGAATCCTTTCATGATAACCCATAAATAAAAGAACGTAAAGGTTGTCTATTGGTGGCCATCGCATCAATATTTTGTAAAACGAAATATTATACTAAAACGAAAATGCGTTTGAGCCGTAGCAAACAAAAGCAGCTCGGTTAGCGAGGTTTTATAAAGTTAAGCCGAGCAGGAAGGAACCTGAGACTATAAAATACGCTTGCACACTTCATTCATAGAGTTTAAATTTCTGTGAATATACATTTCAATTTTGTTTATTCCATTCCATTTCAAAATTTGCATTTCAACATTCCATTTGCAAGGGTCCCTACATCCCGCTGAAGTGCCTAATCTCGCTTTTGTGTTGGGTCTTCAGACAACACTTAAATTTTGAACCATCTTCATAAGTTCTTTCATCTTTTTCACGAAATCGGATTGTTTCAGAACAAGCAAGCCATTTTCCTTGTCAGAACGAGGGATGATGTTTTTTTCTTTTTCACTCTCTCTTCAGAAGAAAGAAAACTTTGTTCAGTCTATACATCTTGCGACAAATCACTAGTCATTCTAAATAAACATATTGCATTAAGTTTACAATAAATAAGAGATTTTTCACTAACTCGTTGCTACAAGCAACATTTACAATCCATCCAACGCTTCTCATATCGTACAAGCAAACGGCAGCCAAATTTGGCACGGTTACGATCAAACCATTCTAAAAGACATTCTGATCGACGCTCTAATCATTCGAACTGACGTGAAAATCAACGAGCTAAGCAATTAGAAAGAAAAAAGAGAAAAGAAATAAATATAAGTGTGGGGAAAGGGCGAATAAAAGAACTAAATAGAGAGACTCAGAGATAAGTTGTTGACTTGAGTATTTAGATAAGGCTTCAGGCAATGGATGTGCGTGGCTTCCTTTAATCTCCTCTGGAAATCCGTAGCAGCAGAAGCTAATACATGATAATACATGGAAAACAGAAGTCCTTGAACTCACGGTCTCTTAGATGTTTCCAAACATGCGACACCCTGTCTTAAGCTAAGTATTCTTCAATTCTAGTGTTGATATGTCTGGCAGTCTCGCCAATGTAGCTCACATTACATCCACCACAAGAAAAGTTGTGTATAACAAATTCGGTTGGTCCAGATCTGGAACTCTTAGGAAGGTGATCTTTAGATGAAAAGTGAGTGCCAGTTTTAAACGAATAGAAATCTTTGCAGAAAAGAAAACTTTACAGTAATGCCCTTAGAATTAGTGTCAACTATGTGGTCGATCCTTCAGTGCGTTAGTGTGGAAACAAAACCAATATACGGCTGTATAAAGTGGCGCGAGTGTGGCTGTACACGAACAGACTTCTCTGTTGCTTCATCAGCTGAAGTTCTTACCTGATATGTGTTTACAAATTTGCCCCTTTTATAATAAAGTCGTTATATAATTGAATTAAGCGACATCACGATAAAACTAAATAGAATAAGTACTTAAAAGATAAACCTCGCGTGCTCGAACTTACAATAACAACATTCAGAACATATTATCACACCACGGATTACAAGACACTCGTTAGTTTAGATATACTCTACGATATATACTTCAAAATAGGACGATAACAAACAACATCGACACGCGGGTGGAAACACAAGTTAAACCAACGTCACCAAATAAGGAAATGTTATCCACACGCGCCAAACTAGCAGCAATATCTGCGACATAGGAGAATCGCACACTATGTTCATCCACATTTTGATGTGAGGATTCCACAGGTTTTGCTAGTTTTTCATGCAAGTATGCCTTCTCAGAGTTACTTACAAAATGCTCCCGGGAATCGATTCCTTAAGAGTATTTCCGTAAGTTTAGTTATATCACAGTTCAAGCCAGGCCATTAACAATTGATTTTAAACGCGCGGTCCACACTTAGTGTTCTAACCAACCCATGCTTATAAGAAAATATATATTATCTAGTTTAATGAAGCTCATTAAAACCCCAGTGAGTGTGCTCTTTGGAAAATTTGAGGTATAAAAGTTCTCACCTTCTGTCTTGTTCAACAAAACATCAAGAAATGGGATTAATCCATCAACTTCAGACTGAAATGTAAATTTAATATTCGGATGTATTGTGCAGCTCTTACCCAGCACGTATGGTTCACCTAAAAAAAACTTGGCATCAAGTTAAGCTTTGCAACGCTTGATGCACAGCTTTTGTAGCCACCGTAAGTCAGGCACAGATGGGAATTCAATGATACTATGCCATGCCAGTAAATTCTATGACAACAGAGAGTTCAATATGGTAACCTAAAAAAAAATGGTAACCTACACCACCCAAGAGTTTTAGATTAAACAAGGGTCGACGAAGAAAATCACTTTAAGCCTGATATCAATTCACCAAACAAAGCTCAAATTACTTTGAAGAAAATTTTTTTTTTACGCTCGTTTAGTTAGACTAATTTATATATTTAGAATAACGAGATCTCCTTGTAAATTCCCCAGTAAGACTTGCAGTTGATGCATTGACCAAAGAAATAATCTAGAAGGCTAGAATATGAGGATATGGTGCACAAAACATAGCTTTTGGAGCAGAAATCGAGAGTTTGATTTATGAAACGAATGTTCTCGGTTTTGACTCACGACGTCACGTGATTGTGGCTAGCCTATTTTACGACCGGTTTTCAAGGCGGGTGACTGGTAACAAGGGACAGTGACACGATCGTCGGATCATCGACGTTCGTGAACACATATCGGTATCTTTACCTTCTTGAACTGTTCTCATTGTGGGACTATTTTCTGGTTAGGCTTTTCCATGAAGAACCATATTGCAGCGTGAGCTGAGCTAAACGCTTTAGATAACAAGATAGTAAGCAAGGTATGCAACATCAGCAGAGGGTATCAGAGGCTACTGCAAGCCCGTACAGATACCACGATGAAAGGTGAGAAATGGCATGAAGATCACATTGTTTCCAATAAGCCGAAGCCACTGGCAGTTAAGTCTCATTGTGATGGCAATAGTTGGTCAAGAAACTTCACCAGATCGAGGTGATGCCAGGAGAGTGATGGAGGCTATGCGTTATTTCTCAGTTGGGTCCTGCTCCATTAGTACGGTGCACTAGGTGACGTACAGAACGCCCCTGTTTCAGTGGAGGCGTTCTGCTTATCGCCAAGGCGAGGGTTGTAATTGTGGTTGATCCTATGCAGGCTTGAAGCAAAGACTGCTGGCAACACAATATGCTGATGTTTATACACAGAAATTGATATTTTTAATTCTGTTCATTTTATGTAAATAAAAAAAAAACGCGCAAAAAAATAAAAAAATAAAAAACAAGCCATTAATGCTATTCAATTTGGACACAGCTTTTTGAAACAAGATTTTTAGTCAGGTTTTCAGCGACCCACTTAATTCTGTCGCTGGCGAATTTGCTGAAGGTAAGCTATTCGAAGGAAAGCTTTCGGATGATCAATCAATTTTAAAAAGCGCTTGACAAGGATTAAGGCCGGCGCCTGGGATCCTGTCTGTCCTTTCGGGTCATAACCAGTTTGGACGACAGCCTAGAGTTTGTAACAGTTCTTAAGCAGTTTTTTTGCGACCTTAACACTCGAGCAAAACTACAAACCAGCAGTCACAACTTGTGGGATACGCGACCAAGAGCATCTATTCGAAATGAAACCATCACGGTCGCTCCGGAAGTCTTTCACATCGGGCGACGGCTGCCATAAGTCTTCGCGCACGAACTGAACATCGCGCCTTACGCATTCAACAGCAACACCAACAATACCAAAACAACAGCAGCATTCGCCTTGCACCAGTCATATTACCAGCCCAGCCCGAAGTAGAAATCGACTGCAGCACTTATGGTGAGGAAAAGTGGATTGGTTGCTCTCAAGAAAACCATGGAATAATGGGCAACAAAGATGATCTTCATTATAATTCGGCACACGAAAAACGCTTGGCTTCATACACCTACTTTTACTACAACTCCTTCCACAAAGGAGGGAATTGCCAATGTTAAGGTGACAAGCGCAGAGTTTGAAACTAAATTTTTAAGTTTCGAGTGAACCTTTGCGCCTGCTATTTATTCAAACTTTACGACTAGCCGTTTAAATCTCTATAAGTTTAGCTTTACTCAAATGACTAAAATCACAAAAACACTTACATTCAAGAGACTACACGAACGTTATGAATCTCTTACGGAGTAAAAAAAACGCAGCTCGAGGAATTATAACTAAAATAACCGATATTTATATATTTTTTATATGTATTGGCGACTTCCAGATTGGTTTCTCGACATTAAAATTAAAACGAACAAAAAAGACATTACCAAAAATCTACACTAGCATGCACACCCAAGAACATCAAATCTTCTACTGAAGTGGAAAATTACGAGTGATAAGAAAAAAAGGCAACACACATGCAGCTACATAAGACAATTACATGAGCCTGCACCACCATATCCAATTGTCCAACTGAAACTCAAGACACTTTATCAGAGCAAAACACCGTGCAGAAACCTTGCATCAAGTTGCAGAGCTATCATGTTAATAGAAATTTTCTAACATTTGTAACCTTACAAAAATATATTAACAGAACACAGAAAAGTTATTCCTTTCAATACGAGCCAATAAGACATGGTCAGCATCTACTGCCCTACTAAAAAAACCTGGCTTAACAGACCTTTCAAAATAAAACATCAAATTGCAACAATCAGACGCCGCAAAGAACTTGATGATTTTACTTCCATTAAACAATGAAACAAGATTTTTAGTCAGGTTTTCAGCGACCCACTTAATTCTGTCGCTGGCGAATTTGCTGAAGGTAAGCTATTCGAAGGAAAGCTTTCGGATGATCAATCAATTTTAAAAAGCGCTTGACAAGGATTAAGGCCGGCGCCTGGGATCCTGTCTGTCCTTTCGGGTCATAACCAGTTTGGACGACAGCCTAGAGTTTGTAACAGTTCTTAAGCAGTTTTTTTGCGACCTTAACACTCGAGCAAAACTACAAACCAGCAGTCACAACTTGTGGGATACGCGACCAAGAGCATCTATTCGAAATGAAACCATCACGGTCGCTCCGGAAGTCTTTCACATCGGGCGACGGCTGCCATAAGTCTTCGCGCACGAACTGAACATCGCGCCTTACGCATTCAACAGCAACACCAACAATACCAAAACAACAGCAGCATTCGCCTTGCACCAGTCATATTACCAGCCCAGCCCGAAGTAGAAATCGACTGCAGCACTTATGGTGAGGAAAAGTGGATTGGTTGCTCTCAAGAAAACCATGGAATAATGGGCAACAAAGATGATCTTCATTATAATTCGGCACACGAAAAACGCTTGGCTTCATACACCTACTTTTACTACAACTCCTTCCACAAAGGAGGGAATTGCCAATGTTAAGGTGACAAGCGCAGAGTTTGAAACTAAATTTTTAAGTTTCGAGTGAACCTTTGCGCCTGCTATTTATTCAAACTTTACGACTAGCCGTTTAAATCTCTATAAGTTTAGCTTTACTCAAATGACTAAAATCACAAAAACACTTACATTCAAGAGACTACACGAACGTTATGAATCTCTTACGGAGTAAAAAAAACGCAGCTCGAGGAATTATAACTAAAATAACCGATATTTATATATTTTTTATATGTATTGGCGACTTCCAGATTGGTTTCTCGACATTAAAATTAAAACGAACAAAAAAGACATTACCAAAAATCTACACTAGCATGCACACCCAAGAACATCAAATCTTCTACTGAAGTGGAAAATTACGAGTGATAAGAAAAAAAGGCAACACACATGCAGCTACATAAGACAATTACATGAGCCTGCACCACCATATCCAATTGTCCAACTGAAACTCAAGACACTTTATCAGAGCAAAACACCGTGCAGAAACCTTGCATCAAGTTGCAGAGCTATCATGTTAATAGAAATTTTCTAACATTTGTAACCTTACAAAAATATATTAACAGAACACAGAAAAGTTATTCCTTTCAATACGAGCCAATAAGACATGGTCAGCATCTACTGCCCTACTAAAAAAACCTGGCTTAACAGACCTTTCAAAATAAAACATCAAATTGCAACAATCAGACGCCGCAAAGAACTTGATGATTTTACTTCCATTAAACAATTATATCATGAACGCAGATTACTGCTTTTGCAGCCAGGCTAAAATTCATGAAATCGAACCAAGTGATTTTAAAATGCACCTACATTGAAAGGAAAGGAAATTCAGTAGCAGCTAAACATGGTTCACCCTATAAAAAATTCAGTTGAATGAATTCTAAAACATTAGAAAGCTTAAACCACCATTATAAATTATTAAGAAGTTTCTGACCAGCCAAGGTTTGCACGTTTGACTTGAGTTCTAACAATTCATGCCACAAATTCAGATCTGGTGCAATAGCAAGTTTAAGTAAGTCACAACAAGCACTTGTATGATCAAATATCAACCAATGTCAATAGTGTTAATAAAACGTTTTTACAACTCCCTAGTCAGTTACAAGCACAAAAGTTCAGGAAATGGAATGCATGCATAGATGACAGCTATGAGTCCTTAAAATGCAGCAACATAATGTCAAGCCCCACAGCTGTGCTCAACACACTCTTGATTGCTTTCCAATTGACCTTGAGACAGGCCTGATCCTAGACAAACTTGGTTGGCATGAGGATCAGAACTTCTTTCTGCCAGAGACAAGTTATCGATAGATTCCAAAGTTGTCTAAACAATATTAAAAACATCATGCATAAAAACAGAGAATACCTTCTGCTACACAGCTAATGGCAGACCAGAAACCCTTTCAAACATTAATCCCCAAGAAAATGAATAACTTTAAGATCAGTTTCGCTTACTAGGTTTGTAAAGAATAAAAGACAGTGTGATACGTATAATGTATGTATATATATAAATAAATATATAATCGAACAGTATATTGTCATACAGAGCTAGCAATGGTAGCCCTACTAATTTTTTAATTTTTAACCCCATCCAAATCCGTGAAATAATCAACGGACTACGCGACGGCAAGGTATGCTAATCTCACCAGGTTATCAACATAAGAATTTTTAAACGCGAAATTCTACCGCATAAATAAGCTACACAGCCGTCAGGAAACTTAATCCGGATTAAGCTGGAGGTCAATTTTACCTATTATGCCCTGGACACTTCTATGGAACACAGCGCGATCACGCTGTTGGGGAAAATGTTTCAGCCTTAGGGAGGTCCTAAACGGAGCATCGGAGTTTAGGTATCCGAAAATTTTGGCTTAAAATTAGAGTGTATGAACATAGCATTCATGAATAACTCGGAACGTATTCTGATCATAAGTACCCTCCATAAACGTCGTTCGTTTCCCGAGCAGTGCGAATATAACTGTTAAAACAGCGCTCACGATGGCGAACGCAGGGTTTATTTTACGGGTCACCAAACGTACCTTGGCATCCACAAAACCGTCCGTTCTAGCAAGCTGGTGAGCGTCTCGCTGCACCTCATCGGTCTTCTCAACCTTAAAATGCGCGTTTTCCAAGTCAAGTCGACCTTCGACGAGTCCGTCCTGCTCCTTTTGAGCCTCCTGCACACGCTCAATCGCACCTGGATCAGCAATTTCTGCAGGCTCATTAGAAGTTGCACACTCCAGACTATGTTGTGAATCGCCAACTACATCCGGCTTAACATTATCCTGGCTAAATTCGGAAACCTCCCCATCCGCCGCAATACTTTCAGCAATTTGCTCAATAAAGACATCGTCTTTAGCGCGGCTTGTTCCGTTAGTTAGCACGGGTGGCGTAGCCGAAACGGGAGAAGTCATAGCGCGCGCTTTTCCGAACGCCTGCCTTCGCGCACCAGCGGTACGGGCAACAGGCTTCGGCAAAAGAATCGGGGGTAGGTTATTGTTGTCCAGGCTGTATTTCTTCTTACGGTCATCCTCTCGCATGTCTTTAGGAAGAACACCGTGCGCTGTCAACGAACGTTGTGCCTTGTAGCTTTGATAGGCCTCCGAGTATAAGTCTCGCTGAGTTTCTTTCGCTTCGATTTGACGCTGTAAGCGCGCAAACGCACCTCCCATTTTCGGTCCAGTTCCAAACACATCCATGTCGTCGCTTTTATCGCTAGAACTTGACGACGTTCTCGTTCGTTCATTAACAGACGGGAGTGAAGATTTTCGAGGGGCTTGACCTATCCCAACTTCGCCATTTGTATCTTCGGGTATTGACGAAGGAATATGTGATTTCGGCTTCAGAGCTACTGGAGGAGGAACTTTTATGTGGGGGGCTCCTTCGCTGCCCCAGCTCGGGGGCAAGGACTGCCTGCGTGGCTTTTCCTCTCCGTTTTGTGCCAACGCCTTCGAAAATACGTAACTCATCGTCAACAGTGCAACGCAAACAAATGCAATGCTTTAAAATCAATCCCAACTAAAAACTCTCTGTGCTCACCCAATCTACCGCATCCGCTAACAGTGTTTCGACGCACTCTTTACCGTTCCGCCTTAACCCAAAATATGCAAGCTCGGCGACACAGCTTGCAAATCCTCCGATTTATTTTACGAGCAGACAAATTCAATAGAATCTTTGTTGGTGATCAGGATAACAGAGGCTAACTTGCTAAGCTGATTGTTCTAATGGCTTGCCAGACGGGGATAAGTATCGCCCCGATTTTCAAAACAATAGCGGTGCGCGACCTTTCGTATGTTCCCAATCAACCTACCGTGAATAGGAATAAAAGATTAATAACGTTCGCGCCTTGCTGCGAGCAACTGATTGCAAAGAAAACAGCTGAGAACCCAGTGATAAGATTAGCTCGCAATCTCTGGTAATCGCTTCAGAAAAAAACCTCGTTAAAGCCAGCCAGAAGGCTCTTGCAATCGCTGCTTCAAGGGTGCTTCTATTTCGATGACGCTAACGGTCAGTGCCGAGGGACGTGCTATTTTAAATTTTTATTCGTAAATTGCATTTACGCCAGCTACCGAAGGCGTACAACGATCAACGATAGTCGATTGTAGAGGGCTATCAACATGTCAATAGTTGCGACGACGCAAAATGCTTATTCAACAGAAGATTGATATTTTTCGTGGGTTCACTTCAAATTGCTGTCGAACAACGCGTAGTGCTTCTTTGTGGAGATGCAGAGCCAGCTAATTATGTTGCATGACAACCGTTGTTGTTGGTGGAAGATAGGTTTTTACTCTTTTAAAAGTTGACGAAAGGTCATATCAGCGTAAATGGCGTGAGTTAGATCCGAAATATTGTTGACTTACGAATTGACAAATCAAGAGAAATCAAGCCCGTGACGATGTTTCAACTTCCAAATAAATACTCGTCCCAACGAAGACGAACTCGACCAAGTAAGCGTAACGAGCAATACGTAAAGGATGCGACCTTTCACAGGAAGCACGAGGAGTTTTATTCACGAGGAAATAACGCGCTCTTATACCAGCAAATGAAAAAGCACCAGCTTGATTCACATTTAAACCACAATTCCGATTAGCATTGCTACGAGCAGCTCTTCCTCCCATTAAAATATTTGTATTTTTCTGACTGACTTTGCTAATGCGTCTTATCTTTATGAGCGAATGTAAATTGAATCTTGAACCTTTTTGGCTTAAGAGGACGGACGGGCAACCCAGCTAAACCGTGCTTATCCCAAGCGATCGTCCCGATTAGTTCTTATCTCGCTTAAATGCGGCTCAATAGAGAAAAGCATTAAGCAAGTTCATGTAACATTCAACGATTATTCGGCGAGTACATACTTATGCATATGGAGATATATGATATACTATAATGCTTATCCTAGGTAGGATTCCTTACAGGATTTCTTAAAAAGTTTATTTTAAGTGGGACCTGGTCAGCTTAAGCGAGAAAGAGCACTAGTGCTTGGTCGTGAATCGACGATCGATTTAATCG